>JBBHKE010002445.1:216019-305194 GCA_037447655.1 Zygnema cylindricum | reverse complement strand
CTTTTGACTCGGCTTTATCTTTCTACAAGTTTCCCTCTTACTTTCTCTCCATTTTTGCTTTCGCTTTCAGTTTTGCCTTGGAAAAAAATATCATAAAAACAATATATATATATATATATACATAAATTTTATATAATAAAAAAAAAAACATTTTGTTTTTGTTTTTTGTTTTATTGTTTTGTGCTTTCAATCCTTGTATTCTAACTTGCTGCCACTCTATTTATGGTCTGCAGTTTTAGGTCTAAATACGTGTCGGATTTTAGGGTTAATCTGCGAAATTAGGGTTAATCTGCAAAATTAGGGTTTGACCGCAGATTTCAGGTTTGGGCTGCAGATTTAGGGTTTGTACGGATTTAGGGTTTATTTTTTGGAATTCTTAACCCTAGGTCAGCATATTACTGTCCCTTGGTCGCAAATTTCTTGTTTTTGCAATGTTGAATTAGGGTTTGTGAAACCCTTTTCCCTAATCCTACCTCCCTTCCAATTTATTTGCCTTTCTTTTCTTTGTTCCCGTATATCTTTTCTTCTTCTTTGGGTGTGGACATTCAAAAGGTGACGGCCCGTGCGGTCCGGAAGACACTAGGAGAAGACCCGTTTTAGAGGAAATTTTGGGAGCGGATTGTGGAGCGGATTCAAACTTTGGCGCTCTGCAAAGCCCTATCTGCAACGACCTGCTGCGGCTCACCTTTGATAATCACCATAATATTAAAGGTATTTGTAAGTATTTCGATGCCCTGTGGGTGCACGAGCGTCACGATATAGTGTGGACACTCGTGTTGGGGATCATTGTGGATTAGTTCTATTACGAACCTTTCTTTTTGAGCATTTCCATTTTCCTTGCTTTCTTTGCATGCTATCTGGCCGTGACTGGCCTTGAGTTTCCCTGTGACTATTTGGATTGGATTTTTTTTCATAGATCTTGCCGTGGGTGGCACTGTTTAAACAATTTTTTGTCTGAGTCATTGTAGATCTGCACCGAAAGGTGCCTGGATAGTTCTCTATTTGTTTTTATAGATCCAGCCCTTTAGCCTAGCCCTATTGTTTGCAAGGTAGAGGTTTTGGTTTTTCGACTTTTTGCTAGATCTGACCACCAGGTCTTGATAGAGACTTCGAGTGTTGACTTGTCTTGTGTGGTTTGGCCTTCCATTTGACGCAACTCGATTAGGTCGTTCCGTTTTTTTATAGTCGTAATCGAGGGTTTCCTCTTCGTTTATGCCCACGGATAGGGATTAGTTACGTTATCAATCTGGATCCACCCGCCGCGGGACAGTTTTCTGTCCACCGCAATTAGATCTTTCGAGTTTTCGCGAGTCGACGCACGAGTTTCGGATGCGACCCCTACATCTCCGTCAGTTCGGTCAATATTGACCACAATCTCATCATTATCCTCGGTTTCCTCTAGGTCATACCAAGATAGAACCGAAGAAGACTTTTCACAGGAAATATTTTCTCATCCTCTTCCATTTCAATTTCCAGTTTGTCCAAATCTGGAACAACCAGTGCATCCTCCTTTTACCGACATAGCTTGCTCCTCAGAGGGATCCATGGGTAAGACGCAATTATGTTTTTTTTGGATTGAAGGATACCATGTCTTTATCTCATTTCTGCATGATTTATGACACGTAAATGAGGGACTTAGCCTTCCGATATCAAGACCAGTTCGACCTTAGGGTCTCTTTCGCTCTACTCGGCCGATACTTTCGCGGATCGGCTCTCACTTTATACACACAGAAGTATGAGAGTATCTGTCAAATGACGGAGCACTCTCCACCTTTTGAAGGTTACCCAACCGTCCCCAGCCAGGCAGAAATTCCCTACCAGGCGGCTGTTCCGGCAGTATTGGACGTCAATGGGGATGAACTATATCCAGCCATCCCCGAGATTCCTCAGCAGTATGCTGTGGTTGCCCGTGCGGCGGTTCGAGCTAGACTGGAAGGATTAATTATTTTACGTGACCCGCTATCGGTCATGTTCGATCTTCTCCAGGAAGAATACCGGATGCAAAATCCAGATCATGTTAAGGAGTTGATGAACTTGAAACGTAGGCCTGGTGAGAGTGCCGTTGCTTTACGAGTTCCAATGGAGACCCTTCAAGAAGCATTACCGGACCTTATGTCTGATGCAGATGCTGCCCAAAAATTTGTGAGACAGTTTCTTCACAATCAAAAATATTCAGTGAGACTCATCTCAGTCAAACATTCGGGTTGAAATTTACCTTTGAGCAAGCGGCTGAATATGCGGTTAGGTATGAGATGCAATCGTCGTGGTGAGATACTCATGAAAATCTCGAATCTCAAGGTTACCAATTTGACCAATCCCCACCACCTCCGAGGAACCCGTGGCCTTCTAATAGGCCTCCAAAGACGTTGGACATGGGAAACCTGCCATTTAATTCCGAAGACCGATTGTGTTTCCGATGTGGAAACACGGGGCACGATGCTTGCATGTGCCTAGATAAGTCGGCCAAATACACCCATTGCCAACATAAAGGACATTATGTCCACCATTGTTATTTTAAGGACCCTAATTTTTTGTATCATAATTAGATTCAGAACGGTGGAATTCGTGCCCGTTCTGCCAAGTTGGTCACTCCTTCTACAAAGACTGAGTGAGAGGCGATTGATGGCCGCCATGATGAAGGAACAATTTGTTGTCTTCATGGCCGGAATGAAACCCCAGTTCACGGGAATGGCAAGGACAGTCGTCCACATGCCATCGTTGGCCGGCCGAATACTTCGGGATTCTATTGTCCAACAACGGGCAGCTACCTTTGATAAAGGATCGCTTGAACACAATCAAGAGGAAAAATTACAAAATTCGCGTCTTCCATTTTCTTTCGAGAAAATATCTCTCTCACCTCTACTATACAAAGCTTCCTCCATTGTGGTTGAAGCTCTCACCATTCTGGATAGTATCATACATGATGCACATCGAGTCAAGGAACGGCTAAGCATCATTTCTACCATGATTGATGAGGTTCCCAATGCCTCTCCCCTTGTTGATGAGTTCGCTGCAGCCGTCGCGTTGAGGGCGTTGTAGCTGAACCGTAGTCTTTAAGTTATTCAACCGGTTACCGCAGATGAGCGCCGTGACCTTGATCCTCACATCAATTTCCTGGACAATTCTCAAAAGTCCTTCTCCGTTACTGGTGTTGCTCCTTCTCTCCCTCTCATGGACACCGGAGCCAAACTCGTGATCCTCGGATCCGGATTCGCGCTCAAGCTTGGTTTGACCGCAGACAAGCTTTAAGCCACAACAACTCGGCTTCTCACTTCAACTAGTACCACGGAGCCGGTGCTTGGAATCACCAAGGACCCGCTCACCTTTCGATTCCAAAACGGAACCGAAAGTGAGTTTGTGGAAGTTTCTGTCCGAGCATTGGTCACCAAATGCAACGACTACGAATGCTTAGTGGGACAGCATGTTATCTTTCGAATTTGTGGGGGAGTCAATATGCATGATCAGGCCTTCTCCTACCGTCTTTTTATTTTACCGGGACGCAAAATCTCCCTCCCTCTTCTCTCTGCCCGCCAACCTTTGCACACTATGGCACATTTGGATTCCGCTCTCGCTGCATTTTCCAGTATCGACCTTAGGGAAGACAATCGCGACACCTCAAAAAAAGATCCTTTCAGACACCCCTTCATTGTGGGAAATTGACAGAGAAAGCCCGATCCTCTCCTCGACTCACGTCATCTCTTGGATACTTTCGACACCAATGTCGCAAATTCTCCCTGTGGTTGACATTGATACTAACGAGATGTTGAGTTGGCATTGAAACTAACGAGATGTTGAGTTGACAGAGAGTATTTACATGTACAGGTGGTGATCAAGGGTTCTACATGGAGTGCCCCGCTTCTCCATTTTCTTTCAACCTGGCTAACCATTGCTTCCGCCATGGCTGTTCGAAGCTCCTGGTTGTGTTGGCCAGCTCCTCCACAGGCTAAGGAGTCGGAGGGGAGAATTATTGGGTCCACTTCACTCTAGGGGAGTATTGTTCCCCTTCTCTCTTTGGGTCATTTTCACCTTTATTCGTTCTCACGGTGTATATATTTTTTGTCTTTTCATATTTATTTTCGCTGGTATATATGTTGGTGAGCATGACTTTGCTGGTTGTGATGCATGTTCGCTTGCTTGCCTCTCATGCACGACAATAACTGATATATATATATATTTGTTTTTTGTTTTTTTATGTTAAAAATATCCACATAATAAGTGAAAGAGAAGTTTGTTTTTGTGAGTTGACTTAGTATCGTAAGTGGAGACAACGATTCGGCACTGTAGAAATTTTTGAATTTTAGGTTATCAAATTCAGTTTTGTAGTGGGTTAACTTAAATTTTGAGATTTGTGGGTGTGTGAGATTTGTGGGCGGACTTCTAGTGTGAGATTTGTAGAAATACAAAACTAAAGTTTCATTCATTTTTTCATCTTTTATTTTTCTTCATTCATTCATTTTACAACAATATTCACTAAAAAAATAAAAAACAACAAAAAAAAGACAATGATGAAAAAAATAAAAAAAAACTAATTTTTGTTTAAAATAAAAAATAACGATACAAAAAAAAAGTTTTTAATAATATAAAAATAATATATATAAAAAAAATGAAAAAGAAAATATACAAAAAAATAAAAAAGTACATTAAAAAAAACGAGAAAGAGGTTAAAAGAAAGAGGTAAAATAGAAGAGAGGCTAACATAAAAAAAATATAATATAAAATTAAAAAAAAATAAAAAAATCATTACAAAAATAAAAAATGACAAATAAACAGACAAAAAAAAATTGAGTTGCAAAACAAAAAAAAAGTCATTTATTAAATAGACAAAAAATAAGACATTTTTTAAAAAGACAAAAAAGAAACACCGTTTTTTTTTAAATTCTATTGTTAACATTACGCATCAATAAAAATTCATTTTATTTATTTTTAGACGAATGTAACAAGAAAAATAAATTGAAAAAATCTAACGTTGTATAAGTAAAGAAGCAAAATCATAATTAGAGTAGAAGATTCAAGTAATAATAAAAAAAACAGAGTCAACTACAAAACAATTTAAAAAAAACAATAACAATAATAAAAAAAAATTGTTAAATTTTTAATCATATATATATATATATATATATATATATATATAATATATATATATATATATATATATATATATATATATATATATATATATATATATATATATATATATATATATATATATATATATATATATATATATATAGATATAATAATATATTATATTATATATATAATAATAATTTATATATAAATTAATAAGTTTTAAATTCAACAAAATTAAAACAATTGAGTTTTTTTGGCAAAAATAATCTTTTTAAAAAATAATGTAAATAAAATTATTATTGATGTTACTAAAAAAAAAAATATATATATATATATATATATATATATATATATATATATATATATATATATATATATATATATATATATATATATATATATATATATATATTGAAACTCTATAAATAAAAAGTAAGCAATTTTTTTATTGTTTCTATTGTTGTTGTTTTTTTACAATTGTTTTGTAGTTCACTTTGTTTTTTTATTTTAATTATTTGTTTTTTTTTCATTAGTTATGATTTTTCGTATTTAGTTATATAACGTCAGATTTTCTCATTTAACTTTTATCTTCACATTTGTTTCAAAACAAATAAAATCATTTTTTATTGATGCGTAGTATTGACAATAGATTTTAAAAAAAAAATCACTTTTTTATATTTAGCATTGGCAATGTAAGATTTTACATTGTGGGAAACTTTTTGATATATATTTTTTAATTTTTAGTGTTGAGAATGGTTTTACATCGTGGGAAATTGTGTTATTGTCGTTGTTAATGTAGTAATTTTGGTTCGTTTAATTATTTCGTTATTTTTTGCGGTGTAATATATTACGTTTGGTTTTATTTAAGTCTTTGTACAACGGGTTTAGATCACTTTAAAATTTAGTTGTAATCGTAATTTCATTGTAGTCGTAGTGGTCGTAGAATTTTTAATGGTATTTTACATTAGCGAGTGGTTGTTTTAATAGTACTCTGTTGTTGTACTTTGTGGGTACAAGTTTCGCGCGTCGAGTTTGATTTGCTAATCTGTATTTATGTACTTGTTGGTTCATTGAGATGTTGTTATATTTCATTGCTTAGTTTGACGTCTCGAAGATTTAACGATGATTTTAACGAGAGTTTGATTCGCAACACACAATTTGATTTCACGTTTCCGCGTCGCAACGTACTTTCATTGTTGGAGTCATTTGAATGGTGCGTGTTGTGCACAACGGATACTTATTGAGATTCATGCATGTTGTTTTGTCATATCTTGTTGACGTTTTGAGTCATATTAGTGTTATGTTTGTGCGTCACAACATACTTTCACCTATAGAGTTTTTTTATTGGTGTGTGTTGTGTCAGAGTTGTTTCATTGGTGCGCGTTGTGTGCACCGGATACTCATTAAGATTTATAAGAGGTTGTTTCATTAGGTCTCGTTGATGTTTGGTGTCTTGGTTAAGTGTTTCGTTTGTTAATCTTGTGACGATTCAATTTCTTGTCGATCAACTGTAATTGAAGTATATTGCATTTTACTGTGCTTGGTGTATTTTGTAGATTAGTGTATTTTGTTGTTCTGTTTGTGAATGTCGTTTGATTGATAGGCGCATAGTGCCCATTAAATTTACGATTTTGGTTTGGTTTATTTTATTACGCATATTGCTCGTTAAATACACGATGCTTTGGTTTATTTTGTTACGTCTCAATAAGTATGTTTAAGGCATAAAGAGGGGCATTATATCAATATGTTACAATTGGCCTTTCTATGAGTGTAAAAAATGTGATGTTGAATATTAGTAAAAAGTTAATTACAAATAATATAAGTTTATGTTGGTGTAACCCATAAATTTTTTTATGTTTCATTCAAAACTTAACGCACTTACATTGAAACACTTACAAAAATACTCAAGTATGAGTTTTTTACCTTATCAAATTATTCCAAAATATTGACCGAGAGGAGTGAGAGAGAAATAACGACCACATAGTGAGTGATGATATAAAAAAGAGAGGCACCAGGGAAGAACTTGAAAATAAAAGTAAATGATCAAACAATATTTTTTTTGTGTTTAAACGAGATCATATGTAAAAACTTAGAGCTTCAAACAAAAAATCGGACTGTCCAAGTTGTCGCCCAGAAGTTTGAAAAATCTTGCCAAATCTTTAGTAAACATGTTCTATAAAAAAAAGAAAAAAACAATACGGCTTAGTACAAAAATGTACGCTTTTCATTAAACAACCTCACTTCTCGCCTAATGGAGCCCCACCTTTAATCTGATGGAGCTTCACGTTAGTAGAGATTCAGGGTGTAGTTTTGCCTTCGGTTCGTACTATACGAATCTCGTATGCGTTTGTACTTGCTGCGGTAATTGCTTGCGCGGAGGAAAAATCGTGCTTGCAAAGTGTTTGCCGTTTTTAGAGTGATAGCGATGTAAGTTGTACGTCACACCGTCCCTCTGCATGGAAGTTGAATGTTCTGCGGGAAACAATATTGAACAATGTATAGTTGCGTAACTTAAATGGTTTGTGCATATTGTAGGGAATTGCTAATCGCAGTGACGATTTTTGCTGCGCGCAGGTAGTTGTCAGAAATTGTACATTTGAAGTACAGTTTCGTACAAGCTACGTACCTTTAAGTTTCAGATTTGACAGTCAATCCGTCGAACAATTTCGACTGGCGAAATATTGTAACGGTGGTTAAAAAACTGTTGCGCTTGCGAACGTCGACCGTCATAAAAAAAAAACAATTCACACAGCCGGCGCAGGTTTAGGGAGAAAGAGAAGGAGAGGGAGAGGCAGAGGGAGGGGGAGAGGGAGAGGGAGAGGGAAAGAAAGAGGGGGAGGGAGAAGGAGAGGGAGAAGGAGAGGGAGAAGGGGATTAAAAGGGAGAGGGAGTGGGAGAGGGTGAGGAGGAGGGAGATGTCGCACATGATTTGGTGTGAGATGCCATTGCTGTTAATGGGACAAGGTTGGCTACATCGTCAAAAAAATAGTTTCTAATATACTTCCGCTCCGGCCTCGGCGCGTTCTGGTTATTATTTATTTTATTATTATCGGAGCCTTCCATTTGACTTTGTTTTTTTCCATGGTGTTAAGTGGACGCTTGGCGATGCGGTCCTCACAGATTGATTGGGGCACACATTTTATCTTGCGCGGCTTCGCATGCCTAGGTGGCGGCTTGAGGCGCAACGGTTACATAGAGAATGGACTATGGTCTCCAAGATCCGTCGGACTAGTTTGTCCCATTTGCAATTAAGATATTTGGATCTTTGAACAAGTCCTTCGATGGTTTCTTTTGCCACTGTGTGCGAAAAACGTTTGAATCACGGGGTCCAATGAGTATTCCATGAAGTCTTTTGGTTGTGTTATACCGTTAACGTGTCTCAATTGTACTTCAACAAGCGCAAACTGCGGCTCTCCTTGGTCGTAGCATTCTGGCCGATGAGGGGTTGGGTCTTCCAAACCTTTCACCAAGGGACCCGGTCCACATCCATGATCTTCGTGGTTGAAGACCTTCATTTATTTGTGTGTAACTTGTCTAATTTTTTATTTTTTTAGGCTGTGTATCTTTGGTATTTTTGTTTTGGCTTGTTTTTCTTGTTAGTAATGTTTTGTTTCGTTTCACTTTTAGGCGTAACTTATTGTCTTGTGACTCTTATAGTATCCTAATGTTTTTTTCAGGTTTTATCCCTTTTTTTATACAAGTGTATTATCATCGCAAAATTTGCAATTAGTAATATTTCTTTAAGCTTTGACGATATTTTGTAGGAATGATGTCAAGTACACTATCAATCGTACTCAACAAAAGAACTAAACTCTATAATTGTGGGTTAATTTGCGCATTTGATTTTATGTCTACTTCTCAAAACTCCTCGACTACTGGTGACTATATTAAATAATTGGCTGTCCAAGCGTGAAATCGTGACCGTCATAATAAAATTAACAATTCACACAATTTTGGCAGTTGGACGAAACGAAAAACAAAAGATAAAAAATCGCACACATAAGAATCATTCCAATCAAGTGACACACTAGTTTCACCCCAACAAGGGGTAATGCAAGGTGGGGAAATCCAAAATAAGGCAGTATGAGCAAGATTTGGGCATTTTGTTGGCATTACAGTGAAATTGAGCACCAAACGTTACTACACGCATTCCATTTTTTACAATAAAATATTTATATAAAATGCCTTTGAACATTAAAGATAAAGAAACAACTAACACATTCAAACTCGTATTCTGAATTCAAAAAGGTAAACATAAGCTTTTCACCACCATACACTCTAAAATATTTTCAAATGGTCGAGTAAGAAGCCTTCTACATTGAAAATAAAGATAGTGAACTCCAAGGAAACTAATTACTCTTTCTAAAATGCCAATCCCCCAAAAGAGGGAGACACGAAACCAAAAAAAATGAGAGAACAACGCCAAAATAAATAGTAGAAAAGGCTCGACGATATTTTTAAATTTCATTGTTGTATGTTTCTTGCAATTTAAAGTTTAATATAATTCTTCGCGACTAGATTTCAATTTTAAGGCTCAAGTTAAAAGCCGACACGTGCTCTCAAAGTGGAGTTCACGTAAAGTGAGAAAGTGTGTGCACGCAACACTTTTATTACACGTGGTTGCCGAAAATTGACGATTCCGTGGAGAGCTGCGGATTCGTTCTAACGATGGCACGTTGAAGTTTAACTAACGGCCCGGTTAGGTTCTAGACCGAAGCTGCATCAGCGAGCAGGTGTGTTTCCTAGAGCCTCCAGAATTCTTGGGCCGAGTGGATCCTCAGTTGTTTGTATCTGCCAGAAAATGCTGCACTCACCGCGTTGGCCAATCATAAGTTTGCACCTGCCCAAAAATGTTGGTGAATGCACTGCAGTACAAACAGTACAGTACGGTTTCAAGCGGGCTTCAACAACAGACACCGCTCTCCTCGTACCAAAGAGCGGGCCTCCAACAAAAATATTATGCTGCCCGTGGAAACTACAGTGTCTTCCAAGAGAAGCCGTACAAAGTGTTTTAACGAGTATTTTGCTTATGAGACTTCTTAATGGACAGCTGAAATTGATGTGGACACATACAGAGAAATCCGTACAGAATACCCTTTGCGACATAGTGGTGTCCTTTAACCCGTCAAAAAACTGAGTCCGTACTGACGGCCGCTATTGCTGCATTCACACCGGAATGTATGATGAATTATATGAGGAAACGAATGTCCTTTTTTTTTGTTTGGACGTGAAACGCCATTGACGTCATGTCACGTCAACTAAAGCGTCGCGATGTGATTCATGTTGCCGTACGATTAAGCTGTACGTCAAAATTACAAAAAAGTTTCAAATTTTCATTTTTTTATGTTCTATAATACATGATTTTGATTGGTTGTTCGTGTATGGGTTATCATTTAAAAAATTTAGGTACAGTACGGATCATTCATTCGGGATACGACTTCATGTTTTTTCAAAGTCGGATTTTTGCATTCCAAAAAGGGTTTCCGGAAAAGAAGATGATTTAACACAGTTTTCAAGTTTTGACGCACTTGACCGTATGTTTTGTCCGTCGCTACGCTCCAAATCGTATATTTTGTCCGTCGCTACGCTCCAAAAAGGTTGACAGCCGAGCAGTCGGTCATTTTGGCGCCTCTGTTTTTGGTTTTTTGCGAAATGTATGGTACGGGATTATTCGTTTCCTCATATGATTTCATCATCCATTCCGGTGTGAATGCAGCAACTGATAGCCGCAAAAATGAAATCTACTCGCGAACCGTTACACTGAACTTGGACACAAATTAAAGGACGACGAACAACATGCATAAACCCGCACGAAACGAAATAAACTTCGTACAGAATAATAAAGCGTAACTGCGTATAAATATCGATGAAACTAAATGATGCGTCGTCACGCGAGACCGATATTTATACGCGGGTACGCTTTTTTATTTTGTACGAAGCTTATTTCGTTTCGTGCGAGTTTACGCATGTTGTACGTCGTCCTTTAATTTGTGTCCAAGTTCAGTGTAACAGTTCGCGAGTAGATTTCATTTTTGCGGCTAAGTCAAATGTCGGTGTGTGCTCTCACAGACGTGAAGTGATAAACTACCTGCGGGCAGCCATTTTATTTATATGTGGCTGCCGCAGTTTTGTTACAGTAAACCTGCGCCGGCCGTGTGAATTGTTTTTTTTTTTATGACGGCCGACGTTCGCAAGCGCGACACTTTTTTAACCGCCAGTACAATATTCCGCCAGTCAAAGTTGTTCGACGGATTGACCGTCAAATCTGAACCTAAAGGTACGTAGCCTGTACGAAAATGTACTTCAAATGTACAATTTCTGACAACTATCTGCGCGCAGCAAAAATCGTCTCTGCGATTAGCAATTCCCTTATAATATTATTCGCTTTTTCTTTAACCCTTTTGTGCGACCTGTTTATCAGTAAACCTCGAGTGAAACACGAATCGTATATAATATTGCCTCATTTTGTACTTTATAGCTATTCATGTAAAGCTATATTGCGTCTCTCCCATTGGTCTAATTTAACTGTAAACCCGCGGCGTTTTGTGCTTTCTGAGAACCAATAACATTGTGATAAGTCGTTACTCTCTCTATATTGCTCTCATGCAGATGATTTACACGACTGAGAATCTCTTGCAGCGATCCAGTATCGACACGTACGCATGTTTGAAAGCAAATTTAGATGTAATCAGCTTTTATCGACTCTGTCTGATGTGGTTTTTTCGTGGTGACTACAGGTGTCTTTATAGAAATAAAAGTAGAAAAGGAAAATTGTCATCAGTTTGTAAAAAATGCCTCGTGCAACTGCCATTTTGGTGACGGTGAATGCTTAATTTGAGGAAAAAACTGAACAGCTGGAGTTTGGTCGAAGTTCCATAACCTTCTTTAAGTGACACTTATATTTGTAAGTAAGAGCTAAAATTCATATTCCGTCACGTGACATTGTTTGATGACCTTAGCTTTCCGTGAATAAGAAAGCTCTTATCGAGCATTACATCAAGAGTACTTTCTTTTCGCCCTTATTTTCTCCACAGCAACGCCTGCCTTCCAAATGCAGACAGCAAGAGACCAGGAGCCTGATCTGCGGGGATTCACACATGGTGACGTTTTAGAGGTAAGTGTTGAGGATTCACACGAAACTCCTGTTGCGAGTTGCAAGCTGACATCGAAATTTGTCAAATTCTTAATTTTTAGCTTTTGTTTCGTGCAAAAGAATTGCTTTAATTATTTTTTTGATGCACCCTGACATCTTGTTTGACAGCACTCGTCACAGCAGTTTTTTATATTGCTGAAATTTGTATCGTCATCAGAGTGTGACAGCATCAGGAGTGTCAAATTTTGCTTTATTATGGATTGTAGTATGACTAACCTTAATTATCTGACTTGCTACACGGTGAAAGCAAGCTCAAGTTTTTTTATTTTACCTCTTTCTTAATGAAATACTGCATTGTGACTTCAATGATATGTGATGCAAGATAAATTCACATGTGATTCATGAATTCCGTTCCGAGGATCAAATTAGAGAAGTGGACAATGTTTGGATCAATGTTTTGAGGACAATGACTGTGGACTTAAGGTCATTGGTTAAGCTTATTCGGACATTCGCATGTGCATTCACAGGAAGTTTCTCAGCAATGCAAAGATGACCCAGTAACGCCAAGAGACGCTGTGGCCATACAAGCAGTTGAGGCAAGAGCACAGGGGCCTGGTAACCAACACTACAATCTTGGAGCAGCTGCTCAGTCGGCTGCCTCGAAGAATGTACATTCTGGAGCTATTTTATGGACAGATGAAGGCTGGGTGAAGGCACCTGGAGCAACACCTATCACGCTTGGTGATGTCCTAAAGGTGTGCTTGATTGTCCAATGTAACTTTTGAATGTATGCATACCACCAAGCTGGTTGATGTGCCAAAGGATAAAGAATTGGTGATAAATAAAAGCAAATTGCGGTACTTGCAGGTGCTGTGTGATTATGGCCTCTGGATACAAAATAGGTAATTGGTCGTTAGTACTACTTTAGTGCCTAGGATGAAAAAATAAAAAGATACGCATACGCATTCTTTAAAATGATGAACCATTGCTTGGGTCTGTCAGGAATAAACCTTGGCCATCCAAATGGATGTCAAAATCAGGAATGACACTTGATGCAGGTTGTCTCTTATGCAGGAGGCAAAGAGCAGTCTGCCATCAGATAAAGTTGTATCAGGCAGTGATGCAGCAGGAATTCAAAAGGCAGAGGAGCGGGCATCTGATCCAATAGAGAGAGGCAAGTTTGGTATCGGTACTGTGGAACGGAACACAGCTGATTACAATTATGCCATAATGGATGAGCAAACGAAGAAGCAAAATTGGCAGAAAGGACTTCCTACAGACAAAATTGGTGAGGTGAGTATGCATCATTTCCCTTCCCATCATCGACTTCATAATCTTTGAAAGCCATGTCACTGGGCCATAGTTGTAGTAAGATTGATCTAGGGGATAACATCATGACAAGAGGCACTCGACAAAAATACTGAAGTTTTTTGCATGCAAACAGAAGGGAGATTTGTCGCAGATATCCTCCGTTTCAGTCAACTTTATAGCTTTTTGGTAGGTCACTGTTGCCTGACATTATTGCACTTGAAATATCCAGGTGACTCTTAGTAATTTCGGGATATTTGAATTCTGACAAAGATTAAGGACACGTCTGTGTTTCTGTTTCACTGGTCACGATTGAGAAAGTAATGTGTTGTTGAATGTGTTTTTTTTTTTTCTAACTGATTCTTTTCTGAGACAATAACTGGTTCTGTTTTGCCCTGCTACCAGACAACGGAGTCAGCAATCCAACATCAGGAACAGGACAAGCCTGCAGCTCAAAATCAGGATCTTTCTTCTGCAAGTGGTGCAAGTGACCAGCAGCACTCTGACGTGGAAAGTATTCGCAAAGATCGTACCAAGGCCATTGTCGGTGTTTAAAAGTAAGGTTTCAGCCTTGATTGTCAAGGAACACCATTATGGACAAGGCCTCGGCGCTATGTCTGGTGGTGTAGGAAGAAAGTAGTACCTTCTATACATAGTCGACTACTTTGTACCAACAGTATAAACCTGTATAGTTCTTCAACGGAGGTCAAAGTCTGAAGCTGGTAATCAGGACTCTGGGAAAGTCAGTCCAGTACTAGTTATATTCTTGGAGGATCACAGCTTTTAATCGCTTGGTCTTTAAAATGGCAATCTTGAAAGGAGCTTCAGAAAGTCAAGGATTAGCCATAGGAATCTAGTTCAGTCCGTTATCAACTGTCAAGAACATCCGTACTGTGAGAGTTTGTTGAGCACATACATGTATGTGTGGCATCGGGTGTATGTTAAATGCATTTTGGGACACTCTTTAGATGCACTTTTTAGCCGTTTGAATTACATTGAATGGATTCTCAAATCCATTTTGGCACGTGGACTGGTCAGGAAGTAAATCAGGGATTGAGAACGTTTTTGTCTGTCGGATCAAAGGGCAGAGAAAAGAAGCCGGAGGCCAGAGGCTCTTTTTATCAGTTTTCACGTTGCAGCCCTTACTACAGGCAGGCATCTCATCTCGAATGTGTCTTAAACGAAAGTTTTGGTTTGATGCAATTGTCTTTTGTTTTCAATTTTCTGAAGAGCCTGTGTTCATAACTTGGACAATGGAGAAAGAATGTTTCAATAGCATGACGAAGCTTTAAAGCAAGAGAATATGTCATGGCACGCTGGGAGCATCCTATTTTGCTCACCTCTATTTACCGTTCTCTCAATGACCTGTTAGACAGTGATTTATAAACAATGCATAGCAAGCCTTGACATGCATGTCAGCTCTTGTCACTTCATGGTTGCCCCAAAGTTAGCAACGGACCTCATGCAAAATTACATTTTAACTGAAGTGATGGGACGATTACAATACGTGAGGCAAAATTGGCTGTTCAATTTTTTTTCTTTCGCCGATTTTTTGAACCAAGAGGGCAACCTTATTTTTAAGAAATGAACAAAAATAAATATAATTTAAACTATCTAATTATTAATACATGTACAAATCACATATAAAACGAATGACGTACATTGACATACAAAATAAAGTAGAAATCCTAGCTTACAACAAAAGTAAAATAAAAATTAAAGAGCCTTTAAAGTAGGTGATGTGCATATGCAAAAAGACGAAGTACATGTGAACACATCAAGACAATAGTAATTTGAATTATACGATGAAGTTGAAGAACACTCAGCACTGCCCCACATTCTCACCATATATTGTGCCCTTTATCGAATCGGGCACATTAAAGCGTGCGCTCAAATTTTTCCGATCATTTTTTCCTCCTGTGAAGTTTCAGCTTTTCCTAAATATATAAATCAATTCAGTAAAAATGTCTTAAGTTACAAATAATGCATTGCTACTGGTGAAATAGGTAGAATGTATTAGTGCATTTCCTGAGCAACTTTCAAATTGGAAAAAAAGGACACTAGAATATAGTGGAGCCTGTTAACCATTTCTTTGATGTGAAGTGTTGAGTTGATGTCTGTAAGTCAAAAAGACTTGCAAAGGGTCCACTACAGACGGAAACTCCCGAAGAGTCAAAAACAGAAAAAGAGGCACAACAGGGATTGCGACCATCACTAAAATGAAAAACAAGGTAACATCAATTACTGTACAAAAGTCATATGGATGTTATTAAAGCGATTCATAACAAATTACAATAAAATACTTAAATCTTCAGCAATAACCAAAGAAGTATAGCAACAAATGTAAGTTTTAACCTACATTACCAAACGCCAAATTACCTGGAAAAACTATCCATTGTACCAAGGAAATGTGAGGTCATGAAAGGCTTTTCACCTAAGTTTGACACCTGTCATGAAGTTATTTACCAAAAATGAAACTCGTTTGTCTAACGGCAGAGAAGTGTAAACTGCCTTATTTACTGCTGTTATCACCCTTATATCTGAAAAACGGTCTTGAGATTAGTTAGTCGGTATCAAAACTCTCAAATAAGCATTTTGTTTTTACGTTTCCATGAAGAGAAAATAATGTTTAAATCCTTAGATTTCATCAGGATCATCGTCATCAAAAAGATCACGCTCAGGGTAGTCACCGACCTGTCACACCCGATTGCCACCTTTACCAATGATTGAGACGTCACAAAACACCACAGCAGAAATGAGGACTCTCACTCAGAAGTCGATCTCCACTTATCTCCAATTATCCAGGAAAATAAAAATTACATGAGTTTCATCTACGATAAAAATACACCTTATTGACATCACAAACATTCTCAAAAGGTGATAGTGTAGTGCGTTTAGTCGATCCTCACATGCGATATTTCGAATATTTTATTTGTTTGTTAAAGTTCAAACAAGTATTAGCTAACACTAATGCCCACCAAAAAGAAATAGACGGGTATCGTCAACAATAAGTCACCAGTATTAAGCATTTTCTAAAAAAAAGCGACGAAGAATTTGAAAGAAGATTGCATTTGAATGTTTGCCAATCTTGTTGAATATTCAGTACTAAACCGGATCAGAACATTCTGAGTAAATTTTTCGGGGTGCACCGTTTCATCGAACGATAAAGAGGACTCGAGTAATGGGGAGATACTTCGAAGCCAGTGTAGTTTTCCATCCAAACTTATAATTAAAAGACTCAGACTCTTCGTTTCTACTTTTTATACTCTTCCTTCTTATCCTTGAGCTCTTGCATCAGTCCAGTCTTTAGCTGCAGGATGTGAATTACTTACATGATTAGCAAATTTTAGATTTAGATTTTTTTTTTTTCTATTTTAAAACTCGATCCTTAAAATATTTGAACCTATTGCCGATAATGGAGACAAACAGCTGTTCTGAATGCGCTGAGGATTCTTGCCAAATATTGAGAATGCAAATATTATTCTAAAGAATGCAAGTGACTATATCAACCGATAACAAACTAATAGCAAATTGATTTGGAGATCCAGTTTGTCCCCCCAGTTACACTGAGAAATAATAAACGTTACATACAATTCTGTATAGAGAAATTTCTCTGCAACTTAGTATTAATAATAATATTAGCTAAAACTAGCATGGAACGAAGTCCACTATGGATGACCAGTTTGTTTCGTGGCTCCCAAAATTGCATTATTGTGGAAGATTCTTGTTTTTTACTCACACTATTGTCCATTAAGACTGATTAATTCAATTCACCGTGGATTTTTAATAGAGTAAAGAAATGATTAGCATGGGGTTTATATTAGTATTATTAGGATAATTAGTTCCAAATGATGTGCTTGTTATAAAAAAAAAATGCATTTTCAACCCTCGTTTGTGGTCAGAGGGCAACACAACCCGGCACCGAATCATGTTATTAACGCTAACAAATATTCCCAGTGTACTGTATCGAACCAGTTGTAAGATTGGTTGGAACTTCCTTCTTGGTCCCTTAATGTCATTTAAATTGCAAAACAGAGAAAAAGAGAAACAGCGACAGAGAACAAAACATAACAGAGAACAGAACAGCGAACAGAAAGCAGAGAACAGAGATTCAAACACTGCAAGGGGGACAATTCATGAGAGGCGAAGGGGTTTGGATTCAGAAAGGTTCTTGCCTTCACTAAGTCAGGCCTCAAAAAGGAACCATGATTTGGAGGACACTGAAAAAAACGCTTTCCGTTTATACTGTGGAAAAAAGCAGAAACGGGAACCAGAATGACAGGCAAAACAAACATTGTCAGATGTTTTTTCCGTAACAGGCATGAAACCAACTTTGAAATTGACCAAAATTGCTTAAGTTTTCTACAAAAACAGTACATGCGAGGGGCTTTTTGACTTCTTTGGGGCGTTTGGGCATGAACAAGACAAAATCAAGAACCTTGATAAAGGTAAAAAGAAAGGAAAGGTAGATAAAATGGAACAAATAAAAGAGAAGAAATAAAAAAAGAAAAAAAGAAGGTTACGAGGTTGAGTAGATTTCATGGACCACAGCACATTCTGAAATATCTCTTTGCACATTCTGTTGAGTTATGACTAAACCATAACTGCCTAACATCATACATATGTGATACAAAAAAACCAACGAAACACCAAAGGATAGCACATAAGTTGCAGACAATTTTATTTTTGGAAAACAACTTAACAATCTCTGATTCACAATTCCTTGTGCAACTTCTCCCTCCCCTCCCTCCTTCCTACAGTATTAATGAAAGGCCTTACCTTCCATCATGCTTTCCCAGTGGCTCGTCGTAATTAACCCCAATCCACCAACCAGGGGGCAATCCCTCTACCTGTCCCACGAACGCAACTGTCCCCCTCTTTCCGCCTACCTCGACTTCAAACCTGTCCCCCACCTGCATCAACCTTCTATCGCCCACAAGGCATTCCCATAAGAACAGCTGAAACTGCTTTCCTATTCTCTACCATTTCAAACACTGCCCATTGCTATTAGTGTTGATGACACTGATTCGATTGCAGCTTTTCTGGCCGAAAATCATAATAGAGTGTTAATAAGGCTACTTAAGGGAGTGGACTACAGTCTGCCACGACTTTCTACAATCAATCAGTAATACATTCTAATTCCACATTAACACTAATAACTCCTTAATACTAATAGTGATTGACAGTGTACCATTTCCACATCTGGCAGCTCGTTTTTACATAATGAAACTTAGTTTTTACATCTTTACTGCTGTTACTCCATGCAAAGCTACAAACATGACTTCTCCACCATACCTTGAGTTCTGCTGCCATGCTCGCCATGTAATCGGCCCGTAGAACCTACCCATCCATTATGCAAAAAGACTCATTCTTTACAAAACAGAAGAAGAGTTTCAAATGTTTTACAACATGTGAGGAGGTTCGATTACACGGACGTATGGCATGAAGTTGACAACAATGGGGATTTAGTAAAACATGCGTTCCCAAAAATTAACACAATGAGGCAAAGAATTTTTTTAATGGTTGAGCAATTTACACGGTTCCGTTCAGCCTTAATCGAAAAACTACGTTTGTCTTGGAAATTTTACTAAGAGCTTGGAAAACTTTAATTCGGTTCAGTCCTATGGGGATGAACAAACTAAACCGAACCAGACCGACTGCTATCAACAACTTCTGATGCATTTCAACTCATATGAACCGTAAGCCACCGGACCGCCAGATCAAAAGAAAGGAAGGAAATTTCACTGACCAAAGCAAAAAAAAAAAAAAAAGTGGGTAGAAGGATACAACTTTTGTATCAACCCTGATTGGGCAATGATTTTAAACCGCTCACACTTCCTACTACAAGGAGTAAAGTACAAACAGTAGTCCAGTACAGTAAACCACGTTTGTAGCAATGAGTCAAACAGGCATCAACAAGTGTCTTACCTCCTTAGTTGGAGTTACATCAGGCTCTCCTCTTCTAGCCAACATTTCCTGCAAATAAACCCCAACAAGTAACCGAAGCCTGTGAACAAAGGAGTTTACAGAACTTCTACCATATGTCTTCAATAACTCACGGATTAGCCTTCAAATTATCTGAAAGTAGGTATGCTATTTATGGACATTCATCAAGGACAATTAGACATTCCTTTAACTGAGTCCACTTAAGAATTGAACAATCACAACTATTTATTCTCCATGCGCTTGTCATCTAAGGTGCAAGGAAAGTATCCCCAGAGACTGCTAGTGGAGAATTGATATAAAAAGCGTATACGATATTTTGGAGGATCAAGGTAATTGATCTTGAACAGCCCTTTACTTTGAAACATGGTTTATTCCTTTTAAAAGTTCCGTCACCTAACTGAGCAAAGTCGAACACCTTCTTCAACTTAAGTTGCTAGAAAAACCAAGCCCCCTTGCCCACTCATGGCTGGCAAATTCAGTAGAGAGGAGAGAAAAAGGGAGACACGGGATGAGGGAGAGACAAGGGGAGATAATGGTACGAGGAGAGACATAGAGGAAGGTTTCACCTTACGGAGAGTCCAGGTGGGGTCGTTAGCGAGCCTTTGCTCCTTGAACTTCCGCATTGATCCTGCTTGTTGAGGTCAGAGTGGAAAAGGTTACACTTTATATTATTGAAACACCATGGGAACAAACCAGTGGGACACTGCAGTGCAATCAACTAGACTGCCCATCGCTATTAGAGTTGACCACTCTTACTCGAGTGCGTGTTCATTGGGCCCAAATTCATAAATTAGTATTCATAACAAAATTTAGTTAAGTGGCCCATAATACCCAACGTGGCAAAACATAATTTAGTGTAGTTTCTTTCATTAAGTTTTGACGCTAATAATGCACTAACTTTAACAGCGATGAACAGTTTTCTGGCTGAAGAAATTATAAACCAATGATAAACTTATAGCATACAGGGATAGCACATGTGGAATACATCAGCAATGTTGAAACCAATTTGCAAAAAGACATGAACTTGAAAAACAAACTTATAAATAATTTAAAATGGGTCAATCTTGTCCACATGGGTTGCTCTCATTGGTACTTTGTTTTTGTTCATACTTGTGTCCAATTGGTGTTCTGTACTTATCCACTAATCAGAAATTTGTGTCAAAATGTTACAAATTTGTTTGAGTGATAGTTTTTTTTTAATTATTCTCGATATACGTTAGCTTCATTTTCACATCTTAAAAAGTCCGATTTTTCAACAAAGAGGCTAATGAATCGTCAATTCCTAAAGAAATTCCAAGAATTTAGTACTCGTGCAAGGCTTATGTCTACCTTCACGTTTATCGTATTCCTCCTCGGACATAACATATTTGGCCACTAGAGAAGTATCTTCCAGCCCTCCCCTTGCTGATAAGGACAAGGGATCAAGGTCCACGACATGAAGGCGGTACCTACACAATACATCAAAAGAGAAACACTGTCCATTCGTAAAATCCATGAGGCACAAGTACTATGTGTTAATTATACCATTGTTCTTGTTAAATGAGACAGTGTACCTTTGGAAATTTGTATTGGTTAAACCTCGTGTTTTTTGTTATATGAGACAATATATCCTGGAAAATTTGTGCAGGAGATAACACACAGCTCGTCCTTTCGGTCCATGTTTTCTATCAAATAACGTTTGGTGAATTCAAACAGTTTTTCTAAGTATTAAACACACTTGTTGGGAGCTGATATTCTTGCACCAAAAACCTTCAGCATGTGAGAATCCTTCTGTTCTAATCACTTCACAGCATATGATCAATTTATGACCTCTGTCACATTGTGAAGGGCAAGCAAGTCGAGAAAAAAATGACTCCAACTACAAAAGAACAACTTAGAAAATGTGACGTGACATTGCCTTGATTGTCCAGCAATACAAGGAGAGAAGACGAAACTTACATATTGGCAGGCGAGTAAAAACCAAGAGGTCGATTGTCATCCGCTAGGACGGCCACGAGAGAATCATTTAAGTCGTAAAGTTCGACACGCATAGAATACACAGATGTACCTGTATGAACATGTAGCTTTTCCTTCACTTTTTCAATAAGCATCTGCACAAGAAATCTCAATGACCATTACTTCCGGGGTGTTCTTTATATTTGAACTTCAATTTCATCCAAAAAACTGGATCGATTTAAGCTATCCAACTGAGTTTTTCTTCAGTCCAATAGTAGTCTTTTAAGACCTAAATATGACATCCCTCACCGCTTTTCAATTCAGCTTCACATTAAAACCATGCATAATTCCTCGAAACGACAAGAAACGTTTTTTTTAAGCTGAATGAAAAGACAAGATGACTGTTGGAAACCTTTACCTTCTTGCAAAGCTAAATGTACCACCACAAAAGTATCTTTCTCTCGCTCTCCCTCTCTCCCTCTCTCCCTCTCTCCCTCTCTCCCTCTCTCCCTCTCCTCTCCCCCTCTTCCGCCTCTCTTTCTCTCTAACCACCATAAACAGCAAAAAAACAAACATACATGGCGATCGAAACGAATCCCCATAAAATGACGTTTCAGATTGGAGTGCGAAACATTCAGCATCACAGTGCTGTCGGCCATATTTTGTGAGGATGAAGAAGACGTCACATACGCCTTCAAGCTAGCAAGGTCCATCGTAGCCATGGCGAAAATGAGAGAAACCTCTCAAAACTTTTTGTAACTCAATAGTAAAATCCTCTTCACCAAACAATTGACAAACAGATTAAAAGATTATGGAATAATGATAAATAGGAAGGAACAAATAAAGCCAGAAAACGCAGATGATCTTTCATTTGTGCAGTTGCACAGACGATGGCCGAAACCTAAAATAGTAAAATAGTAAGATAGGATATATTCACACTCATTTTTTACTGTAAACACTTCGGTACAGGTGCAGTACTGTGCCCCAATGCTATTAGAGTTCATCACTCTAGTTCACGGGAGGGTTTTTTACCTTTTTTTAACTCAAATTATAAATTATTGTAAATAATACTATTTCACAAGAGGTCCATAATGAGCCACGTTATGAAACATTATTTAGTAGAGCTATCTTTCATAAAGTGTTAACACTATTAAGGTGCTAATACCGGTGTATTGTACGGTACAGCACACTATACATCACTGTTTTGTACTTGAGTGTAATTTACAAAACTTAACTGAACGGAGCTGAGTGGGCGCTGTTTTTTACTGTGCCACTATGTACCACCTTACTGTCTTGTAGTCTAGCAACTACAGTACATGTATCGCTACTAGGGTTTAAAGTTTTTTTCGCCACTGAAAAAGTAAAAACGTCTTTCCTGGTTCACACTGCTTGGATCGCTGATCCGACGGTCGATGTTGAAGTGAAGCTTCCGATTGGCGGTCTTCAATTGCTAGTGCACGGAGAAAAGATGTTTTCAGTGGCAAAAAAAACATTAACGCTAATAGCGTTACTCGGTGTACTACAACGCAGTGACAACTTACAACTTTGCAGGTTTCAGTAATTCAGGTCGTTTATCCTGTGGTTTAAAGTAACACCTTTTAACTCCAATCACTGTCCAGTTTCTTTTTATGGCGGGTGTCACTGCGCGCCTTGAAGCCACGTGGCAGGCCCTTAGTTCCAGGGGGCGAGCCGGTTCCGTATACTGTTCACTTCTGCCTTCTCAGGTGGGACCTAACGCCCGGTTTTTGTCCACTATAAGAAATCCACAGGATTCTGACTACTGTAAATAAATACAATACTTGAGGCTACATGGTGGAAGAAGGTAAAGCGGAAAATCTGAATAATATTTTGAAACAATTTGCTTATTCATTTTCACGGATACCCCAATCGATAAGAAGAAACTTGTTTTTTATGATTTTTTGAAATTCTTTTATCTAAAGCAAAGCCTTCTGTTGTAGGTTATCAGTTTAGTGAACTTGTTTAATTTAAAGAATGGGAACTGGAAGAGAGATGGCAGTATTTTTTTTCCCAATCGCGATTGTAGTAACCATGAGGTTAAATTATTTATGTCTAGTTGTCTCAATTCTTTTGTCCTTTCAAGTTTCAGAAGTGAAATTTGAAATGCTTATTCCACGTCTTCTCAATTGTATTTTATAATAATTTCGATTAAGAACATACATTTTATGTGTGGGATATAGTGTACCCAACGCCATAGAAGTTCCCGCGTCGTTTTATACAAATTGTTATGTGAGCATATGTTATGTGAATGGAAAAAGCTGATGGCATCCAATTAAATGATGTTAAACCAACCATTTCTCCAAACAAAACAACCAAGAACAAAAACAAAAACAAAAACGAAAACAAAAACGAAAACAATGGTCATAGATGGATCTTGCAATAGGCCACTATATTTGTAAAATTAAAGTGCCGCGAGACATGACTAGGAACGAGCATTTGACTTTCATGTTGTGATTTTCTTCTCTAGACTTGGAAAATTGACCAGATCTTTCAGGGAAAGAGCGTACTGTAGTTATAATATATAATTGAGCCAAGGGTGAATGCTTGTTATGTGTTAAACAATAAAAACATCCTTGATAATGAACAGTCTGTACGCTAGGTCTTCGTTGTGTTCACTTTTCTCCTCACAATGTCTTTGTGGACATGTCTCTCGCAAATAGCAGGAGGCAAACCGGATTGCAATTTTTTTTCCGGGTGACAATGTAGAAGGAATAGGCGATGCAACCATCGACCGTCTCTCAAAGCCAGAGGTTGTCACAAACTTGCTTCTGTCAAAGCTTGGATGGAGGACAGATGCTTGGGTGGTCTATCCATCATGCTACCAAGGTTCTTTTGCTGTATATAAAAATTTTCTTCCATGTTTGACCACTTCGGGAGAACCTTTGAGTTACAACCCAAATGGCTTGCTAGCAGCAACTCGTCTCCTTAGTTCAATGAGGACAGTTCTTCAGCATGTAAACCAAGCTGTTGCATTAGGTTCTTATCCGAATGTTACATGCCATTCTGTAAAAGATAGTTTGGATCTCTCATCTGCAAGACCAACTAACCTTGTTGGACAAACTTCATCGCTAACACTCCCGAAGCCGGTGGTCCTCTTTGGGTTTAGTAAGGGAGGTATTGTAGTCAACCAGATTCTTGTAGAGGCAGCTTATATGGCCGAAAAAGGACAAGGAATAGGACAAGGAATAGGACGAGGGATAGGGTCAGAATCGAGCGGCTTCTTGGAGGATATGCCATCCAAGCATATCGATACTGAGCTTCACGATAGTGGCATCCATATTGGTCATGAGCGGACATTAAAGACTGAAAGCCAATTTTCTCAGTTTGAACTGCCCTCAGATGTAAAGGAGGATGGTACTAAATGGGGAACCCTACCTGGTTCTATTAACACACTGTTAGAGAGTTTGGAAGCTGTACATTTTGTAGATGTCGGGCTAAACACTACTGGAGCTTATCTCACTGACGAGTCTGTGGTGAACAATCTCGTGAATGCACAAGAAAGGAAAGGAATGGAAAGAAACTCGCTAAAAATTTGTGTGCACGGCACTCCTCGGCAATGGTCAGATAGGAGAAGGCCTTGGATTAGAGAGGAGAAGGATAGATTTGTGACTCTCTTAAAAGCTGCCATAGCTAAGCATGGTAATAGAAAATTGAGTGTCTTCGATCGTTTTTATTTTGAAGGAGATGATATAAGCCTGAGGATGCATTTTGAAATTCTTGAAGCTCTTATGGTATAAAGTCTAATCGTATCCTTTTGCAAAGCTATGTCCACCTTCAATTTGGTTTGCTTGATTTATTGTTCGAATGTGGATTTGCCCATGAAAAGTAGTTTGTTGCTTCTAAGTTTCCACAAACTTACACGGTTAGAAACGTAGAAGTTGACGATAGCTTGTTATTGTGTTTGGCTCCTAGTGCAAATGTGTGAAAAAAAATGGAGATGCTTTAAGCGATATCCTCGTACTATGCACGCATTTTACCCGAAGTGCGTATGGTAGGTAGTCATGAACTATAGTGTTTCCAAATATCTTTTTCATATTTGAACTATGGTCTGGCTCGCTAGTTTTTTTTGTCTTGAGGCGAGAACTTATGTCTGCAACCTTACTTTGTACTGGTTGTTCTTGTACTTAAACGTGGGCCATCTTCAAGCCTCGTAAACTTCAACTTTTTGCTGATGATTTGGGGATGCTAATAAACATTTTAGAGAAGTGGCTCCTCAAGGTGTGTACATATTCACTTGTGAGGACACTTAGCGCGAGCGAAAATCAGCAGAAAGTCTGGCAATCTGTGGAATAGCGCGATTGTTCTGGATATCGTCGTGGTTGCTAACTTGTAGTTTCTTGTGAAGTTCTCTACCTAATTTTCTAGCTGTATCTGTGCGGCTATGTCACAGTACTTGTTAAACATGTATCAAGGGTCAACGAAAAAAAACATCAATGTTGATTGTTTTGAAGTTTAAATTGCCAGGAGACCTGAAAAGAAAGAATAATTTGAACCAACGAAAGAAGAAGCCATAGTTCGCCTGTTGCCATTCTTGACACATTATATTTCGTTTGAGCATGTTTGACCAATAAACTCTTTTGCATCAGAGCATAGGTTTAATGTGCAAAAACAACTGCAGACGCTATATATTTCAACTGCATACTATCCGAGTATTGTACAGGGCTACAATATATACTATTTCAACAGTTTTTGCACAAATACCTCTGTCAGAAAGGTGTGTCCCGACAAGCAAGAACGTCCCTCTAAAATACTCATTCTATATTTCCTTAACAGCCTGATCCTTTACAAACATAGAACCTGCTAAAGCAAGAAATCATGTCATTGGAACTTTTCATAACAACATATTTTGTAGACTTTTCCAAGCCTGGTGTTTGTGTGATCTCCCCTCCAGACATTCATTTTGGTTCCAAAAAAACATATATATTTCTAAACATACCTCAAA
Organism: Zygnema cylindricum; assembly: GCA_037447655.1. Classification (NCBI taxonomy): domain Eukaryota; kingdom Viridiplantae; phylum Streptophyta; class Zygnematophyceae; order Zygnematales; family Zygnemataceae; genus Zygnema; species Zygnema cylindricum. The sequence continues at coordinate 278,882 of JBBHKE010002445.1, read as the reverse complement.
ATATACCAAACATGTTTTGGTCAAATACCGACAAATACCGCTTCTGCTATTTTGAAGAAGCGAGAACCTACCTCTTCCTCTCTCTAATAGTGACCACCTAACCATCTACCTAACCTGCAACTTAAAAGCAAAACTGGAAAAAGAAAAAGATAAGAAGAAAACGATATACGCTTTCCTCCATAAATTAACCCAATGCACCTGTAACTTACAAACACTTTGCAAAGGAAAAAGTAACATGCCTAAAATTTCCAAAAAAAACCTTTGAGACTTACTAGGCGAGTCCAAAACCTTGAGATAGATGTATAGGTACTTACTTGGCAGTTTCCACCGCCAGGATACAATCGGCCACGGAAGCTTTGGCGGCCATGGCTTCCTGAAGAGCTTCATAGGCCACATTGTTGCTTTTCAACAGAGACGCAGCGTAGACCACCTGTCACAGAACAGTCCGAAAGTACTCATAGCACTAATCAGGAGGAAGACAACTAAAAAAAAAAAACATGAACGTGAATGCAAACGTGAACGGGAACGGGAACGTGAACGTGAACAAAAACATGAATATGAAAATGAATATGAACATAAATAAGGACATGGAGATAGAGATGGAGATGGCGATGGACATAGACGTGGACAAGGACATGGACGAGAACAAAATAGAAGAAAGAAAAACAAAAGCGTTAAATGGAACATAACCTGTCTTCCGTAGTCTAACCAAACACTTATTTTTTCCACATCTGAATCTCTCTCAAAAGGTGGTTTACAGTTTTTAAAACTGCTCAGCAAATATTTTTTCTTTTGCTCGATATCTTTCCCATGAAAAAAATCGATTCAACATTTTAGAATGAAGGTTAATTACTCACAGCCCAACGAGTCAGATTCTGTTGTTGGTCATTGGAGAGAGCTGGTTTAGTTCGATTAATTAACCTCTGCGATAACATTTTCCATCAAAATTCACGAAAAAACTTATCAGTGACCATCATTTACAAGTCATCTTCTGTCAAAACACAAAAAAGTGCACGAAGACCTTCATAAACTCTCTGAATTTCTTCATCTTCCCTCAACTGTCCACTCAAATTAATACTCAAATGCGAGAAAATCTTTTCCCAGCTCATATGTTCCTCATTTTAAAGTCAAACACAAAAAATAAAGAGAAAAGAGGAAAAAAACAACTCTTCTGAGCACCTGAAGCGTAAAAAGATCGGCTGATTGCCCGATAACTTTGTCATAAAAGAGTCCCTCAGCGGCCAAACCAGCCATGGATACCACCGCAAACCTGCAGATTCCACAAACAGACAAAATAAGCTTCTACAAACAATTCTTTTCTTTTCTTCTTTTTTCCTCTTTGTCTCTATCCTTCGGTATCTAATGAGACATCTAAGTGCAAAACGACACATTTAATGGCCTTGATTTTACTTATACCATAATAAGTGTGAATTATACCATTCATAAGAGCCCATTACTTTGAGCCAACAAATAGGAACATAACAAAGAGAAAACAACTGTAAAGTTCGTCCCTTTTTCACATTCATTTTCCAGTATGGTGTGATGAATACATTCAAAACACGGCTCATAAAGAGAAACAGTCTTAACGCGATACAAAATCTGAAACGATCTCAAAAACTCCTGAAAGTGATGTAAATAAAGTCAGAGACGAAAAAAGACAAACTCCCACATATTTCTTCGCAAAGAAGTAAAAGAATAGAGGTCCCACCTATCAAGTTCTGAAGACTCCAGGCTGCCCTGATAGAGCTTTTTCTGGAGTTTCTCATCGATCAAATTTATGTGCTCTTTTCCAATATCCAGGGAGTATCCCACAATAGGTAGACCCAAAAGATAGCTCACTGCAATTTGACTCAGAAAATAATTCAAAAAGAGAAAGGTTAACAAGTTGTGCAGGAACACCCCAGGAAAAGCTCGTTGAAATTTGTTTCAAGAAGAATATAAGATTTACAGGGGCAAAACAGGGTTTGAAAAGGTATATGAAAGACCGGAGAAGAGTGGATAGGAGAGATGGAGTAAACACAACTCCAAAAAGGGTGTGAATGATGTAAAAAAGGAAACTAAATGTAAACGGAACTTAACAAGAAACCCAAAATGACCAGAGTATGTGGAAAACATATAAAACCAATTACATGCAAAAAAAATGCTACACCTTTCACTGTAACTAGTGTGGATTATACTCAAATAAGTACTCATTTCCGTGGGGAATGGGGACCAGAATATGTAGACAAAAAAAACAAGAAAAAAGTGAAGTAGGGTCCATGGAGACTCTTTTTAGTGCAAATGAGATAGTATGTTTGCAATCCATACTGATTGCAGCAAGCAGTTCATAAGAGCGTGTATTATAATGATTTAGGAGAGCTGATCTCCAATGCCCGAAATAATATTCCAGCATTGCACTTTGCCCAATTTACACAAGTTACACTGTATAAAACAGACGTCGAAACAAGTCCCAAAGAGACACACCAATTCCTGTCCATAATTAGACGCTTTCCCAGGAAAGGTGCAGATTTCAGAAAAGCTCACAGAGAAAGTGGGCGGCTTCATGTCGGAGGACTCTCTGTTTGGTGTCTGCAAAGCCCTGAGAGAATAAGTCGGTAGCTGCCGTTAAAAGTCTGCAATACTGTAAGTGGGGATCAGTTCGGATCAATCGAGGATCAATTTTGCTTTCGGGTTTTGGCGTTGGTTGGAGGGAGGTGGCGAGGGTGAGGGAGGTTGGTGCCAGAGGGGCAGTGAGGACTGCCCGAAGACAGCAGCCTGCTTAAGAACTACCAGAGAAATGCTTCCGATAAGGTATGGTACAAAAAAGCCCCAGTCCTGTGGCGACATGTGGCAGTAAGAAGAAAGAAAGACTTAAGACTCATGATAACAATGCAGGCCAGCTCAGCATTGCTTCAATTCAGCGATCCCACAAGTGCACGTGATTCCTCCCAGAAAAGACAAGAAACTTGCTCGTCAGCTAGTGGCCTCACCCCTGGTAGGAAGCCGGCGATGACTGCAAAAAAAGAAGTGGTCCCGACCACCGCAATCAAAAAAGCTGCCTGCCTGTCACAGAGCCACGGCCACTCAAACTCCCTCTATCAGTTAAACATCATGAGGCGAATCCGGGACTCTCAATCCTTCTCCCACTTTCTCGCTCTCCCACTTCTCCCTTGCCCCTCCTTCGCTCAAGCTCTGCCATCCTTTCTGATTATTTTTCCCTTTCACTTCAAAGGAAATTAACACACACACACAAACACACACTCTGGAAGAGCGAGGAGATTCAATGAAAAGTGCTCAATGATCAAGAGTGAAGTCATGACCATCAATTTATAGATTTGCCAACCAAATTTATAAAGAAACTGGACAAGTTTTCGAGATAAAGGACTTACGTCATTGCGGACACTTGGAATGGCAAGGGTCTCAGGGTTCTTGAGGCCAATCTGAGACAGCTCTCTCATAAATGTCTGTGTCCCGCGCAATAGATAAGCAAAGCAAGGAAAACAAAAAAAAGTTGTAAGTGACATGGTGTGTTTACCGTTGCAACATCAGTTCTGAAAGTTTCACTCGACATTGAGGAATTCAATTTTGTGAAGGAAACAATAACCAGCCCATTGCAAAGCTGCAAGAGTTTCATGATGTGAAATATTGACAATTACCGCCTCAAGTAAAAGAGAAAGGAGCTACTTGAACAAAGAGTTCACATCATCTAAGTCAAGTTTGGTCCACTTTTACCCAAGAAGTGGTGTTGTGGACTATGGTATTGTGATTTGAACAGCTCCATCCTACACTAAACCAGAAATTTATATGTCATTACGCGTACAGTTGGAATAAACAAATATAACAGTTGAATTTTGCAGTTCCGTGATTCAGATATTGCCGGCCTTGATATCTAAAAACCGGGTATTGGATTTAGAAGGGTGTAGAACTCCTAAATATTTACCTGCATTGCGAGTCTTTATGATGCAACTTCTGTATAGACAAGTCATTTGATAAAATTCAGCTCCAAGAATGTCAAATGAAGGCATTGCTCATACCGTGCGGCGTGACACATTGGAATAACTGCGCCAAAGTTTGGTGTATCCAGCTTCTTTGAGAACGTCCAGAGCTCCCTTCACTGCTTCTGAGTCCGCCTGAAAATGCAGACATGGTCACCCACCCTCACTTAGAATGGAAATTTTATACTTCCTCTCTGCTTGAATGGCAAAAGAGAGGGCCATGAGACTAAGAAACGGATTTCTACAGCTTCTTCAACCTCCAACTTCATCGGGTTCATTTTGACTATGTGCCATAAAGGTATTTAGTTCCTACAAAGGTTCCAAGGGCATCCATTAGCCATAGATTTCTGTTTCCTTACCAATTCCTTGCCCAGCATTGTTTTCCATCCATATACCAGCAAAGCCATTACAAAAAAGTGTACTGCCATACATACTCTATACTGCAGGAGGAGAAGTAAAGAGATACAATGGAGTCGTGATTATAGCCATACTGAAACCTGGTCCATTTCCGTTTCTCCTTTCGATACCCTTAGTGAATCAAAACCTTTCATGAATTCCCATAGTTTTCGCAAAATTCCTTCAAATATATTACGATTCTACAAGATATTTCTAACTCACCGTTGTAATAGCAGTCCTCAGTTTGTCTTCCAGGGCAGTGCGGTCGCTCACAGCGACTTGCGACGCATTTCCGATGCTTTCATCCGCCTGGGCATCGCACACCACTCTGACTCTTCCGCTCCGGTCCACACGAATTCTGCCGTAAGCGAAACTCCGGCGGAGGGCATTAGAATGGCAGGAGACATGGCGGAGGAGAGATGACGTGTCAGGAAGCTGAAATTCCTGCCGCGTGGACGTCGCAGAGCTGACTGTACAGCTGTGCGTCTGGCAAACAGTAGATGAACGACACGTTAATGTCGCCATGAAGAGCCACGCGTCAGCAAACGAGGCTGCCTTGATGAGGATTTGATGATGGATGTGGATGAAAGAGACACAACAGTGTGAACTTTTTAAAGTTTAAACTTCAAACTTTCCACTCTACAGTATTTAAAAAAAAAAATACCTTATTACACGCGCACAGTTACTGGTTTTACTGCTTACTGCTCTATCTTACATAGAACTGTGAAAACTGCAAAAATTACTGTAGATTTATGGAAACTGACCAGTACAGTAACGTCCCTTTACAGTGCTTATACAGCTGCCTATCACGGAATCCGCAGTACGAAATACTGTGGACTACGCAGATGAATAACACCTTTGATTTTGAGGGCCACGTCATCCCCTCCATGCCATCAAAGCAGCTTTTTGTACTTTTTGTCATTAATTTTTGGCGTCATCGTTCCCTCTTGAGTCACGTCGCAGTCACGTCACATTCTACATGGAATAGAAGACGAACAAGGCAAGTAACAAAAGAAAAAAAAGAGACTGCCTCCATAGAGCGGAACCCTAAATCGGAAAAAAAGCTCCCTCTCTCTTCTTCCTCAGTCCTCGCACTCGCCTCTCTTCTTCTTCTTTGGTCGCCGCATTCGCTCCCTTCCCTGCTTCTCCGACACGCGGCTGCACGTGACGTCATCCAAGCTGTGTGACGTCACGCGGTCAACCTCGACCTCAAAGAACGAGTCGCCCTAGAAGAGTTCTTTTTGGCAGGGGGGTTGTTTGCTGGCCGAGGGGAAATAAGGAGGGGGGGGGGGAGGGGGAGGAGGGGGGGGGGGAGGGGGGGGGGGGGGGGGGGGGGGGGGGGGGGGGAGGGGGCAGAGGGCTCTTGTCTTGGTGTTCATCTATTTGAAAGGTCGACATTTGTTTGTTCGGAAGGGAGGGGAATGGACAGGGGGAGCGAAGGTGAGTAAGGGGGTGGGAGGGATGGGGAGGAGGGAGGCAGGAAAGGGCGGAGGGAGAGGGGCCAAACCACTATGGTCCCTCTCCCTCCCCTCTCCCTCCCTCTCCCTCCCTCTCCCCCCTCCCTCTCCCCCTCCCCTCTCCCCCTCCCTCTCCCCCTCCCCCTCCCCCTCCCCCCTCCCCCTCCCCCTCCCCCTCCCCCTCCCCCCTCCCCCTCCCCCCTCCCCCTCCCCCTCCCCCCTCCCCCTCCCCCCCTCCCCCTCCCCCTCCCCCTCCCCCCCCTCCCCCTCCCCCTTTTTTTCTTCTTTCTTCTTCTTTTTTTCTTCTTTCTTCTTCATTTTTTCTTCTTCTTCTTTTTCCAAATTCGGCCGTCAGTTCGTTTGGTTCGTCCGTTAGGTCATTCGGTCCTTTTTCGTTTGTACTTTATTCCGTTCAGCGAATCACTTGTTGACATGTGTACAAACATCGAGGAACTGCCGCTGAATGGGGTGTCTCCCATGTGACGTCACTCAACCTCGACCTTATTCGGGGGAAGTTTACTCAGAGCGTCTTTGATGACCTCATGTCTCGCCTTCTTGAGTTGGGAACTTTGACGATGGACTGTTCTCGTATCGCTATTCCTAAAGATTATATTAAGATTTGTCAGACTTAGCAACGAGTATTATTGTCTTTTATGACCTCATGTCTCGTCTTACTTAGTTTGAAATTTCGACAATTAACTGTTCCCTTACCTTTGTTCCTAAATATTAAAATTTGTTGAACTTTGCAAATGGTAATTATCGTATGTTCTCCAAGGTGGACATTAAGATAATTGAATAGACACTAAATAGTTAATTATATATTTAATTCAAAAAATCCGAAAGGGTCAAATTTAGCCTTTGGTAGTTTGCATTTACCACAGCGGCGGTGCATTTCAATGTCGACGGCCATTTCTCGAACCACTTTCTTCCTTTATATTGTATTTTGTCTTTTGATACATCTGCTGCGGAAAGATGTTTTTCTCCTCGTGCAAGACCAACTAATATGCAGCACACACCAAATTTAGCGTGCACTCTATTGTCCAATCAAATGTGTAGGTCCGAGTGCCTTTTCAGAGCAATCAGGGAACCTGGCATTTCTAAACGGGAATCCTGTGTTCCAAATAGCTATCCCAGTTATTTTCTTGGGCCATTTGTAGCCTATCCTCATCACACCGCCAATTGTAGAGGACATACACCTCCTCAACTTGATCTTGCACTAAAACCCGGTAATGTGCATTAGAGACGCGGTTCAAAGTAGCCACAGGGCAATACAGTTGGTTTCAGGGCATTACTCATAAAGACTCACGTTCTAATTCTTAGTGATGGTCATGCTTGAGTTTCATTATTATGAACAAGCTGCTCAATGAATCCCAAATTTATTCTATAATGGTCACTTTTTTTTTTTTTGCTTGCCTGGGCTCAAATTTCTGAAAACAATTATTTCACTTTAGTTAAAAAAAGCGCAGTTTACTAGTATGCAAGCCTCCCTGGATCGGGTAACTGCTTCAGACTAGACTGTGAATTGTTAGTAAAGTGAACAAAGTACTACTGTGGGGTTAACATTGTTAACTCTTATTCAGTTTCGAATGACGTAACTTGACGTCGAGAAAAAACAGTTGGTAGTATGGTCGCTATTTTGTTGTCGAAGGGCAAAAAAGTCCAGTACTGGTAAGTGTTAATGCTAATAACAATTCAATGTGTATTAAAAAAAAAAACATAATTTTATTTGTGGCAAAAAAGGTGTCATCGCATGTCATACAATCATTTTCCTCAATCTCTTATGAAGGGTTGTTTTCTACAAGGAGTATGGGTAAGACTTATGTACGAGAGAGTCCTTACGCTAAAAATATAGAAACACAAACACAGTAAAAGGATGCGGATCAGGGTAAACAAAGAAAAAATGGGCCAAAAACGTAAGGAAAATAAGAAAATATGAGAAAACCTAAAATAATCACACAACAATCAAGACCGTTCAACACCAGAATCAGACACACTCTTCCATCAAAAAACCTACGCTCTTTGTCTCTTTCTTGTACATATTGAATCAAACAATATATTTTATTGATCTACTGTCAAATCAACTAGCTCCTCCAAAAACCTAACCAAACAATGTGTTTAAAGCATGGGAACCCCTCGTTGCATTTCCTATTTCTTGAAATCCAAAAGACCTATTGTACCTGAAAATATTACTGCTCACCGGAAGATACGCTTCCACTTAAATATCACGTGGAGTTACTAAACCCTGAATCGACATATAAGCAGGAAGATTAAAAGCTAGAAGAATAACAAAGAGGTTCCAGACCCAGGCATATCTTTCTCTCTCTCTCTCTCGCTCTCTCCCTACATATGAACCGCCTGTAACTTCCAGAGCTTGTGACATCTTTGTTCTTTCCAATGAAAAACAAAAGCGGCTGTCACAGTTGACTTTCCCAAGGTAAAGCAAAACAGAGAACTCTACTTCATACGAAACCCTAGTTTATGTTAAAGATCTAGTTCATATCCTACAATTAAAAAAAAAAGGACAAAGGTCCCAACTGTACTCATTGCCAACGAAAGGGGCAAGTGAACAAAAGAAAGTGGGAGGGTTTCAGATAGTGGACGACCAAAGGACAGTGACAGCATTTGTTGACAAATTTCGAGGCTAAATATGACGCTCAAATGGAAAATTTGCTTCTCACAAATAGAGCTCAGTGCATTTTATTTATTGACCAGAAACTCATATGACCGATTGCCTTCGTTGCCAGTTTATCTCCAGTGGCAATCCTCATAAACCTGCCAACCTGAAAACGCACCATCTATATCTTTATCGAGAGGACAAAAAGTATGGGAATAAAAAAAAAAAGTCACTAAAATAAAAATGAAAAGAATGTGTCGAGAAATAAGAAATGGAGATCAGACGACTGCCCTGTATAGAGGCATACCCACACACAACAAATTTCTTACAGGATTTTCTTACACTCATGTACAACATACTTTCTTACAGGATTTTCTTACAAATATACAACATATTTTCTTGCAGGATTTTCTTTCACCCATGTACAAAATATTTTCATACAGGATTTTCCTACGGGAGAATCGTACTGAATCCTATGTTGAAGTGCTTGGCAAATAGTTCATAGGGCTCCCATACTTAAATCCCTGAGTTCAGTAATAATATTGGAAGAACAAAACCGTATCATGTACAGGTACATTACTGCATCTACAGTAAAATACTGGAGGTCCAGTTAAATACTGGTACGTTGTACCAGTTAAATACTCGCAGTATTACTGTACTTAAAGTTGGTTTAAGTGTGCCAACTCTATCAGACAACTTGGTCATGACCTCTACAGCGAAGGATAGTGAAAAAGACAAAAATCAGTAGAATAAATAAAAATAAATACAGTAATTCCTTCCTGACCGACCTCACCTTTGAATAAATATTCAGTGGATGTAGTTAAAGTTCGATAGATTCTTTCAACTCCGGGTCTGTGGATAATTTCTGGTAACTAACTTTCCGCGCTCCATGCTGACTTTGTTGGCTGATGAAAAAAAATAAAAAAATCACACATATTAGAACAAGGAAAGAAAAGAAATAGAAAATCCAGAGATATCCCTTCAAACAAAGAGGGAAAAAAAATGCAGCTAGAATGAACGCCGTGTCCTGCATTTCTTAACTTTTCTCCACAAAAAACAGTTGGCTTTCTGCTTTCTTTTTTTTAGTATGTCTTTCACACATTGTTTTCGCCCATAAAATCGCCTTTTCATAGTCATATAAATATACTTTACTAAAGAAACTTCCTGCTCAATCCATTCACATTCCTCAAGTTTAAGTGAAACTTTCATCATCGTCGTCATCAACTTCATCATCTCAAGGACTCCAGGAAACCTTTCCAGTCATTACAAATATTGTCAGACTTGGTCAGTTATTAGACTGAACCCGTGAACAACACCTACATAATAAAATTAAGAAAGCGACTTACACTTATCCACCATGGATCTGTCTTACTACACTGGCTATTGCTATTAGTCTTAAACATTTTTTGGGCAGTTAAAGACGTTAAAATTTAAGGTCAACACTTTGGATTTACTTTTTGAGACAAGTAATCAAAATGTAACTGTTTTACCTTTCGATGGTACAGTCACGATTAAAAATTGGAAAAATGTGTAGTGAGAAAAAAAAAATCAACTGCCCGAAAAAAGTTTAACACCAAAATCGACAGGCAGTTTACCTGACCTTTTCCAAATTACAGCTGCTCATCATTTTAACCAGAGCAGTGTAATTGGATTGATTGTATATTCACCAGTCATTATACTCTTTATGGGTACTAATGCAGAATCTAATAATGTAGTTCAGCAAACAGCCACACAAACGCAGCAGAGTAATAATAGTCATAAGTGGATCGGTGATAGAGGTCCAGTCTGACAAAAAATACTTTTTGAGGAAATACATTAAAAGGAGACCGTCAATGAAAGCATGTCCATACCGAATAAAAAAGTAAATGACCAATTGTATGAGGCCCAGCGCCATTCCAAACAGATTTGGGAGCTGCACAGCATCAAACCAAGTTGAGTATCAGGTCACACTTCACCTTATATGGGCCATTAGATTCAGTCATTATTAACATTAAATCGAGTTTATTATTATCTACAATACAACTACATTCTGCTAAGTGGCTCATTATGGGGCATTCAACTAAGTAGCGTTATTAACACTAATTTATGATTCTTGATAAAAAAACACGCACTCGAATTAGAGTAATTAACTCTAATAGCGACGGGCAGTGAAGTGGAGGGTCTAGGACACGCAACAAATAGCTTGAAATGTGTAAGTTGTCAGATATTCCTGAAATTGATTTTTTTGGGATGTGAAATCCAGAAAACAAAGAAAAGACACTTGAGTGTATGCAAAAAAATTAATGAAGAAATAATACAAACGTTACACAGTAACGCAGCCAAAACGATTCCTATCCCTCTCCTGGAATACATTATGTAACAAATAAAATTCGTGAATTGTAGTTCAGACAGAAAAAAAAAAGAGAAGAAGAAGAGGAAATAAGGGTGAAGTATCATCATCACATAATGCACTATCTTATGCTGTCGTATGTCTGCCATATGTCGTATGTCGTTTGTCGTATGACTTAAACATTTATGCCCAGGCAGCGTAACATAGTGCATTATGTTACAATGGAACTTTCACCCTAAGTGTCATAATGTGCATTGAAAGTACAATGCATCTGGATGTACTCACAATAATAAGTTCGTCCTGTACATATGCTCCATAGACTGTCCAGCTGGTCGAGCAAGCAAAGCCCATGAGGGATAAAGGTAGAGGCATGTATTCAACACTGCGGGACTTTAGGACCACAGCCTACAAAACATCCAATGAAACAACCGACACTGTGACTTCTCTTTCCAGAGCTCTTGAACAAGGAAAAAAGGGCTTAAGTACAGCAATTGTTTAATCCATACAGCGCCAGAAGCAAGTCAGAAGCTTCACTTTCCAAAAAATCTTCAAGGTGTAACAAAAATCTTGAGCGCCAACAGCCAAGGTAGAACTTTGAGGATGTAGGTGAAATTTCCAGTCCCGAAGATTATAACGAGAAGCTTATACTTTTGGGCGAACATAATACTCAGCCTAGTATGAATTGTAAACGGTTACTTGTTAAATTCACAAAGATTGGTGCAGTTACATTTGAGTTGGTCATGTGTCTGTGAATAAAAACTCTTCCTTGAAGGTTCCTATACGATGTCCACTATGTCTGGCAATCCAGACTGAAGCAAACAAATCCCAGCTCATATAAATAATAAGAAAACTCTGCCCTGAGCCAGATATGAATTAGAAACCATAACTTGCTGGTTATATCGCTGGAATAATTGCGAATCTTATTAGATTTACAACAACATGAGAATAACTTAGATTGGCCTCAGTACAGTATCAGTTCCCTGCAAATCCAGTGGAGACACTGTTGACACTTAGCGTAAAAGTCCCGTCTGTCTACTGGATAATGCTATTCGGGTATTGTCAAAACAACGATATCGACTTCTGAAAAGAGTTCATTAATTGCATATGCCCATCATCTCTATTCGTTGCACTTTAGAATTTTGGGCCTTCATCAACTGGCACACGGATTAAGACTGACATCAAAGTCCTGCCTGTGTTGAATGACTGATCGCCATATAAGTGCCTCAATGGTTGAATTGAAATTAAAAAGAAATAGAGAGGCGCTGAAAAATAATTTACGTCAAACTGAAGTTTGAGCAGCTTTTTCCTGATCCCCACTCGTTTAAACATAGGGTGACAGACATTTTATCGAAAAAAGCTCCTAAAATTCCTGTCAAAACTTGATATTTCAGCAAGAAAATGACGACACAAATAAAAGGCTAAATAATTCTGACTTGCCCTACAAATGAATTCACAATTCAAGTGACAGTCAATCAGGGTTGACCCGTTTTTTACAGTGACAAAGAAAAAAAATGTGATGTCAATGTTAAGCATTGATTAAAACATCTTATGGAAAAAGGATAAATAAACAGTCTGTAATCCCTGACGTTTAAATTTTAAAGGTCCGAAAATCCTCATGCCTGTGAACACTCAATACATCAAGGATACGACACGACTGTGAAGCTTGACAGAAGTGATCACATTTTTCACTTTACTTTGTAGCTTTCCTTATACTCTCTGTCAACGTCCGGAAAAAAATGAATACCAAAGAGAAAAAGAGACATATCTTACCAGTGCTGAGAGTGGGGAAGCAAACATGATCACAGTGAATACAAGAGCACAGTAACCAACCGCCTGACTGCGAAGTGAAGGAGGGAGAAGACCTCCAACCACAAAAATGAGGAGTACCATGAAGGTCACATAACCCGCTAAAAGACGAAGCACATACACCTGCAGAACGTCATTTCAACAGTATTTATAAGCTAGCTCGCGATGCCGGTGGAAAGTAAAAAAAAAAATAGGATAAAACTTTAACTGCATGAGATGATAAGTGCCACTTTGTTTCTGCCATTTTTAAAGGATTGAAAAAAGTGGCTACCATTTATAATCCATTAACAGGGGCAAATTCAAGTATGGGAGTTGAGGAAGTGGGCATACTCGGGCCTTATCACGTGCATATCGGATAAAAATGGTGACATACACCGATTGAAAGATAACACCGATGATGTTGGTGATCAGGGGGGATGTTCTCTGGGGGGTAATGAAGGGCAAAGCATATATAACCCATACAGAACAATTGAGCAATGTGGATATGTATGGAAATGGAGAAAACTCCTCTGTGCTGTTACTGTGGATAACACGTTGAAATGTGTTGCTGTTTAAAAGACATCACAACAAAAGTCATCCCACCCCCCTCGAACTGCAAATGGTTACAACGGTTTTTCTTGTGAGAGGAACCTGAGACATTATGGACAGACGAGTGCAATAACGCCACACCCACTTCCTCCAGTAGGAAGGGAATAGAGAGCATAGGTTTAATGTGCGAAAACAATTGGAAACACTATAATTGTTATCCAGTACAGTACGCATACTTCACGTGAAATTCACATTTAGTAAGCGCCCTTTACGTGTCTTCAATTGTTTTCACACATTGAATCTATGACAGAGAGCTCTCACTTTCACCAGGAAAGCATAAAGAAATGGAACTAATACAAAAAAAAAGAAAAAAAAATGTTTTGGTGAAGTGATCCTCACTATGGGGCGGCAAAGAGCATCACAGCCGCGAGAGTACCTGCAAAACAAACAAAAAATCTTAAGTGAGTTATTCACTGCCTGTAAGTAAATTAAAAACAAGTTCTGAACTCTTCTCACAAAAGGAATGATGGGCAAAGTTTGGTCACTTTTGGTAGAAGAAAGCAAATAATACCTATGGCTCCAAGCCCTGCTTCAATCTGAGGATCCACAGCCCAAACCATGGCTGAAAATTGTATCTCCTTTTTCAAAATTTGAGCTCAGCTCCAGCCGTCACTGAAATGAGAAAAGTGACAAATTTTGCCTGCATCGCACAATTTCACGGAATAGTCAGTCAGTCTGGTTCGACTTTGGAAATGACATAATATTGGAATACGAATAAGATTACGATACAAAATGCCAGAGCTTTATTCTTCTTGCAATTAGAAAATGTGAGACATTCTGAAGTTCAATAAATCTATTTAGATGACATAATGTCCCAGTCTGTGCGTTATCAAGTTATTACGGGAGAATCTTTTGGTCGCAAACAAAATTTCAGAGAAGGGACTTAAAGCTTAGAGTACACTCCGTATTCTGTCATACAATGCGGCCTAAGAGTCAAACTACAAAACATCATCCTGACTATCATGAAATTGAGCATATTGCCATGCCTGGCTTCTTTTAAAAAAAAACAGCTGCAATAAATCATCATACAATGCATATTTTTATGGTTACAAATTCCACCTTGGGAAACAGCAAGAAGCAATCCTAGATCCTCAAATCCATTGAAATCCTAACACTGTCCATTGCAAGAAACCTCCTATATACTTTGCAAAGATAGTCGTACAAACCGTATCATAGAATGTGCTTGATAGAGGTCACGACGGGCAACTGCAACAGACGGACTTTCTTACAACGATTCAAAAGGAAGGAAGGGTTCCACAGGCCATGTCTGGCGTAGTACAGCGGTCCTTTACAGTACTGAAGTAAATTGTAAGTAGCTGACAAGTGTCAATTGGAAAGATTCAAAAATCGGTAGAAGTACACCGCGCATCGTTATTAGTGTCAACGACACTAATTTGGGTTCTTAAAATTTTGATTTTTTTCCTCAAATAGGATACATGATTTTAATTTTTCCTTGACGTTAATTAAGGTACCGCACAAAATAGCGAAAGGACGAATTACAATAATATCTAAATAGTGCGGTGTACGGTCGATGTCAGACCGTACACAAATGTACCTTTTCAAGTGAAAAATTTACAACAAATGAGTTAAATCAGACGCGCACGCGTAGGATCGTGCGCTAAAAAAACGGGATTGTTCTGACACGTAAATTAGTCTTACATGTACGGATATTTAAATTTCACGACGGCGTACGATTATTGATTATTTTGTACGGATACATATATTACTGTATATAATTGTACAACGAATATTCCATTTTTGCTGTTCCAAAATTAGCATAAACGCCGAAATAAGAATACACCTTTATAAAAAAAAAACAAAAAACTTAATTAGCGTCAATGACGGTATATTTACTTCCACACTATTTAAACTTTGACACTAATAACTATGCGCGGTGTAGCGTGTACTGTACTTTATTCTCCATTAGTTCGTAACTTCATATGTACATTGTAATATTGTATGATTTGTAAGGCTAAAGTATGTAAGTACGATATAATGCACCTTGCCGGTTTGCCCCCGGTGATTACAGAACGTACAGCGTTGTTACCATTCGTACAGGTGCTTGTGATGTTGACAGATGTCAAAGGAAGAGTTCTTTAATAGCTGTCCCACCTGAGCGTGTGAATTGTTCCAGTGTTGATCATAGAATGATGACACAAGTTTAGGCCAGTCAGCAATTCGATTGTCAAATTATGTCATGTTTTATAACCATCGACGGCTCTTGTTACCCGGTGATCGTTTGTTAATTTGCGGTACCTACGTCATGTAGAGAGAATGCTGTATTGTTGTTATCAGGTATACCATCCGGGTATTTGCGTTAACCTGGTCGACAGTCTGTGCAGATTATATATGTCCCGGCTTGTTTGTCATTATTTGATTATTTCGTCCAGTATGAAGGTTATTTCAGTTATTTGAGTTATTTGACTTATTTCTACAAATCGCATGAAAGCAGTATACCGTACTAGAACTCGTACAGTACAACGAAAATTACAGTACCGTGGGCAGCTTACAGTTTTACTGTTAGCTGACCGATGTAACGTCTGTTCGTGACAGAACTGACTCGATGGAACATCACCCCAAGACTACAGCCTAAGGAAATATCGTGCGGCTAATTTCTTGCGTCCGCATGAAATTTCCACTACGAGAAACCTGCGGAATCCGCATAAAATATCGCACGAAAATAGTTTTCAATTGGTCGAAGCTACAGTGTACTGTAGAGTACAGTACACCGCCAATCGTTATTAGCGTTGTGTACGCTATTTCCGTCCCGCTTTTTTTTTATTTATTCTCCATTAGCGTAGTTCATTCTATTTTTTTCTTTACTCTATTTAGGGTTTATTTTTTAGTACCGTACAAAATGGAAAAACGCCATCAGTCAAATAGTGTGGTGTATGAACAGTGTCAGACCGTACAAAATTGTACCTTTTTAAGTGAAAAAGTATAATTAATTAGTTTTAGTAGCCGCGGACGCATGAGAATGTGCGCTCTTAAAAGGGGTTCTAATCGGGTTGTCAAATATCACGTTCGCACATATTCGTCCAGGAACCACGTTTCGACAGTGTGAACGTACGATTTGTGTACGATATGTCAGATTTTGTACGAATACCTATATTAGTGTAAGCATGTTTGCGACCGACATTTATTTTTTTCAAAGACCCAAATTAGAATTATTAAACAATTAAAATGTATGTTTTTTTTCAAAATTTTCAAATTCTTAATTACTGTAGCGTAAACCACGGTATTTTTTCATGTACGCGAAAGAAACTTATACGCTAATAACGATTGGCGGTGTACTGTACTTTCGCCTCTTGTTTTCGCCTCTTTGTAACGTATTTAATTATTTACGTAATTGTACAGATTTCTTGTGCGCTACGTACACAAAATTACAGGAGGCGTAAATTTCAAAATCGAACTATGAAACTTTGTCGGTTTGAACGTAGACGCCAATTGTGCTAAAAACGACAAATTCGAGATTAAACTTTCTAAACTTAACAGTGCGGACAACCTCATACCTTATCGTGGAATGATTTTTATAGTGTTTTATATTTGACGTGGCATGTTTACATTCCTAAGCGCGATTCGTCAAAACCGTCAACACCGACAAAAGGTTCCTTGAATCTTGACGGTTTTGTCTTTCTAGGCCTCGCATCATAAATTGAGAAAATTCACCCTCGATTTTCATTGTAATGTGCGCCTCTTGTACTTTTTCGTACTTGACACACAGGAAATATGTACGGATATATCTAGAGGGTACAAGGAGGCGAAAATAATAAAGGCTATAATTAGTGTTGGGTATCGGTTAAATTCATATCGCGATAATTTCGATATTCAATATATCGAATATCGATCCAGCAGAATCATCGATATATCGTACCGAAACCAACATAAAACCATCGCGATATATATCGCGATATATAGTATTTTTTAAATTTAATATTTTATATTTCTATATAATATGTAATTTTAGCGAAAAAGACAAATTGTCTGATACGCCACGTACGACGTGATTTTCGTTCCGTGACTTAAAGGTAGACGCCGCAAAATGTAACCGACAAAAAAGTACTAATTCTGTAATTCATATATTTACTTATTTGGGGTATGGTTATATCAGGAGGTCTCTGTAATAGTACGGACAGCAAAATTTATGCATTACAGAGGCTTCGGTTACATCGCGTATCGTCTGCAAACAAGTTTTTACATACGTGTTCTGATTTGAGTGGTTCCTTATAAGTTGACGATCATATCTTTAAAATCGTCAAAGATTTGAAAACCGACCATTTTCGTATGGAAATCCGTACTTGCGTATTATGTACGTGTACTTCGCAAGTGTACCGCGTCAATGTACCTCAGAGATCTCCTTCACTCTGCTGACTTTCAGGAAAAAACCGTATTTCATTTCGGCAAAGATTTTACGGTCACCTTGTCCGAAGGCACGTGACTTTGGAGACCTGTGAAAATTTTCATTTTTTTTTGTTTTTAATGCCTCGATATATAGTCGATACGATATATCGGTATTATATTGAAAATATATCGCGGTTTTATGATTTTCGATATACTGAAGCGATATATCTAATATCGGGTACCTGAATTCGATATATATTGAATATCGGCAAAAGGTCCTCGATACCCAACACTAGCTATAATAGCTCCCCCCTTTTGAAATTTTGCTACTTCCTGTAGTCGTGTGTCCAATTTTGTTTAAGGCAGAGTAATACAGAGAGCTACGCGGCCGTCTCCATAATTAACTACAGACACGATCCAGTTAGTAGAATCCTCTACCAAGGGGAGCCATGGCCCTAGTGTTGTACGGAAAGAAAATTTCTACTTGTACTCGACGTGTGCTGACAACTCTGCTTGAGAAAAACGTTGAGGTAAGTTAAGACTACTGTAAAGAGATTTTTTCACACTTATTTTTGTACAATGAAGCGACCAACCTGATCTTTATTAGCTGTTTGCATATTTCCTTTTTCCTAGTGATAATGCGATCTTAAAGCAATCTAGGCTTTTTCTGTACTTTGTATTTGAAAATGGTTGTTGTCATTTCCAATCACTTTTTTCCACAATATGTTGAAGTTACACTTTAAAATGAAGCTTTATTGTCGGATGTGAATGGCAGGATTATCGTTTGGAAGATATTGACCTCGTAGGGAAACAGCACAAGTCTCCGGAGTTTCTGCAGAAACAGGTGCATTTTTAAGCCGTATACCATTTCAGTTTCGGTTCGTAAAGTGACACGCTTCGAGGCGTTTACATACGAATTTTCTTTAAAATACATCAGTTGCAACTCATGGGAATCTTGGAATTTTTGGGTTTACAAGTTCATGAATGTCTACACAATGCTAATCCAAACTGATGTTGGTGCAATTCTCTCAATTTTTTTGCATTTTACACAAACTCATGTCTTGTACCAAACAAATTTATCTAGTTGGTGAATTATGTAGATTATTACGATCCTGTTCCTAGTAATGACTTTTTTGGCATGATACACAGAACCAAAAATGTTTAAGGAAAAAAAAATTATAAGAAAAAAATAAGAAAAAGCAGAGCTAAGCAACATTTGAGTCTCCGATTAACTTCCTAAACAAAATCTTAAAAAGAACGAGAAAAAATACACAACGGATCTTCTTTTTTTAAATAAAATTTTTCTCTCCTATTGTTTTTTAATCCCTTCTTTTTTTAAATCTCTTGTTTGGTAACTTTTTTTAAGCCCTCCCTTTCATCACTCATGAGTAGGGATTAGTGGTGTTAATAAAATTTTCGCGGCGATAAAAAACTTCCGACTACATGGGGAATGGCAGATGGCAGATGTACTACACCCTCTCCACACATTTGTGCAGGAAAAAAATAATCAAAAACAGTGCGTCATCTGAGTACTACTTGGAGCTGAAGGCTGATAGAATAGGACAGGAATTGAGCGCTTTGAAGTTTCGTCATTAATTCATTTTGCAACGCTGATGTAAAATTGGATCGTTTGTTTTAATATTTGTGCAGCCGTTTGGCCAAATTCCTGTTCTCGAAGATGGTGATTTCCGGGTATTTGGTGAGTATCAACTTCACATGCTCTGTCATTTTCAAATTTTCAGCACATCAGTTGCAGTTTTACATAATGTTCCTTGAACCGATTGATGCATCCTGCGTAAAATGTGTTTGGATAGTGAAACTTCTCATTTGACAAAGGTACTTGCATTATGGATAAGGAAACTTATTTGTTGTTGATGGATGGTCTCTCAAACAGAGTCTCGTGCCATTGCACGCTACATAGCGGATAAATTCGTGTCAAACGGCACCGACTTGTTGGGCTCCACTCCAGAGGTGAGCTGACATCAAAGGTATGACATATTCTTGTCTATAATTTCGGGCAACTGTCCATCGCTATTAGTGTTTGAAACACTAATTTGGTCACGACTTTTTTGGCTGAAGAATGATAAGATAGTGTTATTGGGAGTGGACTACGATCCTCCACGTCTCCCTACATTAAATTAGTATTATGCATTATGCATTCCAATTCTGCATGTACACTAATAGTTTCTTTGCACTAATAGCAATGGGCAATGTAGTACATGAAATGCATTCCTGTTGGACCTATTCATAGACTTTACTAATCGAGAACATTGAAATCTACCTGATGAACTTTTAGCTTTCCCTTGTGCCTTACATCCTTCCTGGGCATTTATTGGTGAAGTTTATTCATGATGGTTTTTGGTCCTTCCTGTGTTGTGGAACTGCTGGAACTTAAAAAGACGCATCCATCATAGTTCCTGTACCAGCAGTTTTGTGGTTGGTTGGAGGCCTCGGTAATGCTTAAATGATTTACAACCCAACTTTTTCAATGCAGGAGAGGGCTATTGTCAACCAGTGGGCTGAAGTTGAATCCCACCGATTTAACCCTCCAATCCAGGCCCTTGTACGCGAAAAAGTGATCTTGCCCCGATATGGATTGAAAGGCGATGATGCCAAGGCAGCCGAGAGTGCAGAGCAGGTACCAACGACACCGTCTAAATATGCAATCGATTTTGTGCCAGTGTTTACAACGGAATGTGGAATAACCTGTACGCCGTACACCATGAATCGTCATTAATGTTAATAACAAAAAAACTTCACCAGTTTTTCTTGCCCTCTGACCATAAAATAATGTTGAAAATACTTTTTCTTTTCCTTAACGTTCATTCTTTAAACTGTACAGAAACAGCCGCGACATTTGGTACTGAATTAGAATTAATAACACTAATATTTTTCCCCATGCTTAATCTCTTTACTCCAATAATGATTGGCGGTGTTTCAACTTCATGACTTGGGGTCAACGCATGTATGAGCTGATCTCTCTTCTGGCCTGATGCGTTCCAAAAAGGCCCACTTTGAGAGCTGTGGTGCCTTTGGAGGCAAAGGGAATCTCAAGTGTCAGGTCCTCAGATGGCATTGGAGAATATTACTGTTCATTGTGAATTGCTACTAGTGTTAATAACACTAATTCTGGCCCGTTTTTTTAACGCCTTCTGAACACACAATATCGTTTTTAATTCTAATTGTTGTTTCCTATTGCTAATTTCGTTTGTGGTTACAATTCCCCATGTCATTCGAACAGGAAATAGAAATGCTAACACTACAGCCGTCTTCATAAGTATTTCTTAACGCTTCTCGAGATTCTTTGTACGGAATATACATCTATATTGTTGATACCACATGGTGATATTGATTTATCGCAATTATCAGCGATACGATATATCAATTTGATACATCAACTATCAAGAACCCAAATAATAGTACAAAAGGTTTTCTAGAGTTTAGCCAGCAATGTGCTCACTTCCGGGGATCTCACCCGCTATTCCTCTTTTGTTTGCAGCTTGGCAAAGTTTTGGACATATATGAGGCACATTTGGCCCACAGTCAGTACCTGGCAGGTGATAAATTCTCTTTGGCAGATTTGTCGCATCTTCCGTATACGCAAATGCTGTGGCCAGCCGGGTATAGTGAGCTGATCACGTCCCGACCAAATGTCAATGCCTGGTGGGAACGGATATCAAGTCGCCCTTCATGGGAAAAAGTTAAGGTGATGAAGTAATGGCGCATAAATGGCGCGAAAAACCGAGGATATAGAAACCAGAAGCTGCTTTCCAATTCCGAGGATATAGAAACCAGAGGCAGCTTTCAGTTTGTGCGGAAGTTCTGCAGTAATTTTTGAAGATGTCACTGGTACTGTAAGCTGTTATCTTCCAATGAAGGTGTGGGTATGAGAATAGTGTTTGGGATACGTTAGCTCTGAAATAAGTCACACTTTTAAGGCCAGTGAACAATAATCATGCATCAAGTTGAAGCTTGAATAAGCAAGCAGCTTACTGCTGCTGTAACTAAACGCTCTGCTTGTTGTACCCTGTAAACTGCGGTCGTACTTTGTAAATGTATATGTTCATAAAGATGACAGAAACTGGTGGAAATGCTGAGCTGAGATGAGAGCTGCGTAGATGAACACTGTTGGATGCATCATTGGATAGATGGCCGGTTTTGCAAAAACCATAGGGCCAAATTCTAGCTTGGTTTTTTTAAACTTTTGACTTCCGTATGCATGGGAAGCTGTATAAAAAGATCATCCTTACATTTTTCCGTATGCTCGCAGTTTTCGCTACAATAACAATTTCAGTGGCCAACTAAGCAGAATATTCACGAACTAGCAGCAGAACCTACAAACCACAAAATTTACATGTTAAACATTCACGACCACTTGAGAATTATAGTCAAACCATATCATCATCATGCTGAAATTAGTGTCACAGCGAAAGCTTTAAACACATAATACATCGATCCTATAATTGCTAGGGACAAAATCTGATTTCATCAAACAGATACTAAAATTGATAAAAGGAAACCAAATGTCTGACTGCCAGGAGTTACACCACATGCATGCAACCAAAATTTTCAAGGAAAGATGTTTATCCGAAAGCAACACACACACATAAACGATTACATTGCAGGTATGCATTCATAATCACTATGAAATATGGCAAGAAACGTAGCCATACTTTACAACCTTTGGACTGAACTGCACTGAACTGAACTGGATTGTGTCTCAGAGAACAAACAATTCACCAGGCGGAAGAAACCTGCCTAGAAAATAATCGCTCGGCACTAGCGTCAGAAGTAAATCATTTGTCGAATGAAAAAAACAAAAAGAAAAAAATCAATAACTACTAGAAACTAACTTCTGGAATCCTAGTCATCAGCAGTTTGCACACCTGCAAAACACTGCTCATGTAACACCACTCAAGGATATTCCCGCAACACAAGGTCTCTGCAACGGAACAATCATAATCGAGACATAATGGAGGTGAGAATTCATCTGTACAAGGATACATCCTGCAGCAGTTACTTGTTGTTGTTACTGTTACTAATACATTGCTGCCGTTACAGGGCTTTGAAAAGGGCCAATGTTACTCCAACACGAGGGCAACAGCAGAAGCATAGCTGACGCTAGAATCTGAAATAGTTCGACATTTGCTGGACTGCTCATATTGCACAAATTTAATGTTGCACTTCGTTGAACTGCTCTTCAACATCTGTTGGAAAGAAATAAGGACAACAAACACTCACATAAGATAATTCACGTGAATCTACCATCTAATCCTTCTCTGCAAGAGAAAATGATGGCTCAAAGCACGCATGAATAAGAGCAGTCGCAAAAAAATGCTATCAGGTTAGACATCGACTTATAAGGACACTGAAATAGGTGCTGAAACGACTTCCAAGAGGACAATACATTGTGTATTGTTATTGGAGTTAATGTTTTTTTCGCCACTGAAGTATTTCTCTCAATGCAAGCATGTCCAATTTTCATTTGGATACTGCCAGTCGAAGATAAGGACCTTACCTTTTCATCGCAACGGTTGAAACCATAATTTGACAAGCCAACACGGAGAAAAGTTTGAATTGAGTGGCAAAAAAAACATTAACGCTAATAACAATAAAGATACAAATTACTGTAGTGACGTTAATAACCATGGAACTAATTGTCAAAACTACAGGGTATATGGAAAAAGCCAAGCGAACAGTTAAACAGGAAGTTCAGGCAACCAACTTGAAGCAGAACCCCAATAGGATGACGTCCACAGATGGTGTTTTCATACTGCGACAGGTACTCAGTGAATGCCTCCGGATCTCCAGCCTCGATTAGCTCCATTCCACTTCGATCCAGGAGCTCTATGGATTTGTAAATAGGTCCCTGTTTCTGCTCATAGTATGTGTAATTGAACCTGTACGCAAAAAAATAGCCGTTCAAGCTCTCAACAAAAGGAGATAAAACAGCAGTGGCACTGATTAAAATCACCGAGAAGCGAGCGAGCAGTGAAGCGGGGAAGCGAAACTGGAAACGAAGTTGGTGGGGTCATCCATGTACTTTGCAAGTAATGCGCCATAGCGAGCCTCAGCTTCTGGGAGCAGTGCTCCTATCATGATTGGCACCAGAGTGAAACTAGATCTGCAATCCACGAATGCAAAAAAATCCAAATGACTCAGTCCCAAATGTATAAAATGAACAAAAAAATTGTATGTAGGAAGTCGATAAAGTACACTTGATCTGGGCACATGGAAACAGACAAAAACCGACTCTAATTGGTCCTCCCAACTCCATCAGCAAGGGAAAAAAGACAAGCTTAAACCAACAAGCCTAACAAAAACATAATTATCGTGAGAACTACTTTCCACACTTGATTTTAGACCGGCCTTGACCCAAAAATCCCTTTAAGCACTTAATGCGTAAGTCATACATAGTCCGTCTTCAAAACCCTTCCTAAGACCAACCTGCCACATCCAGTACTCTTGACTCTTTCTAAGCGTCATTTTTCACGCATACGAAATAAGTTGACACAAATTGTACGGAGGGCGTCGCCCGGCCCAACAATGGAACTGCAGAAACAAGTTCCAGAATCAGTCCTAAGGCAGCCCGAGAGCAACGAGAACATATATAAAACCTCCGTTACTCACAATCTTGCAATTTGTCGTACCTCGTGCAACTATTTGAATAAGGTATACCTTTTGAAAACTCCACCTACAGCCGACGTGGGTCCTCACTCTAGTCCCACTCTTGCTTCTTCAGCACTCGAACTGATGGGAAACTACACAGCCCATCGCTATTTGTGTTAAATGTTTTCTGGGCAGTCAAAGTACTTTATTTTTATCACACATTTGCGATTTTCAATTGTGACATCACGATCGAAAGCTGAGACCGTTACCTATCCCACTGCGAGTCTCAAAAAAAAACTAACTATTGATCACAAAGTTAAACACCTTGGACTGCCCAAAAAATGTTTAACACTAATACCGACGGGTGGTGTATCTTGCTCTTCCGTTGCACCTACACTAAGAAAAATCACATTCCTCACCGGGCTATGGGCTGCCCTCTCGCCCCTTGGCATCTCCGTAAGACCACGGCCTACTCATAAGCAAGCCGAGTCTCACCCCTCCAACACCTTCACGAGGTAAGGCAGATGCATTTCCAGGCTGTGCTCCGCCTCATCCACCGATGATGTCATCTCCTCAAACTGTCCTGTGGCTCTGAGCTCCGCATACACTGCATGCAGAAACATACCCCGAAAAGTCGTTCTTTAGTTCTTTTATTCTTTAGTTGCAGTGGCAATTGCACCAATATATTTGGAAAAGAATGTTAAATAAACAAGGAATAACTTGTGCAAGAAAGGATTAGGAATAGACATTGAAGAGGATGTTTGTAAGAGCAGGAAATTGGCAACCATGATTAGTGAAAACAAAATAGGAAAGAATTTAAAGAATTGGGACGGTAATATGACCTTCTTGATCCACGGGTACATCCCCGAGAGGCGACTGATAAGCTTGGGCAGGTGAAAGTGTACACTTCCGAGTAAAATAGTGGTGGGAAGGACCGAGCAGAAACACACGTTTGCTGCACGAAATTACATCTAGGAAGAATTAAGAATGCACAAAAAACATGATCCACAACCACGTTAAGACGCAACGAGTTGTAACTCAGCAATTCCATGTGAAGACTTTACTTTCAATATGTAACACTGACCACTGATGCAAATTGTATTCACAGCAGCTATCGTTATCCTGTGCATTGCATCCATTCAAGGACCGGCCAATAAGAAAAAAAGTGCAAGAAAAAAACGTACACCACGTTGGGGTCAATCTGTGCAAAGGCGTAGGCAGCACAACGTCCAGAGTAACGAAATCCTGCATGCCTACATTTAGACAAATAGACAAGGGGAGTACGTTAGAATAAAAGCAATGGTAGAACGAAGGACTTCGGAAACTGGTGGATGAACTAAACATGGCGCTTTACTACATTACTGTTTCACGAGGGATACCAGAGCAACATAGCAAATGTATCTTCCGAGAATCTCACAGAACTTTTGCAATACTGTTTCAACAAATGGTCGAGAAAGCATTGGATCAAAGGACGGCATGAAGACAAAATGTATGGCTTACACAAAGATAAAATGCTCTCTTTTGTTTTGTCTCACAGCAATTTGCAGCGAAGCATCCATGCTCACAATCTGATGAGAAATCACATTAGCAGCTTTCTTGATAAGCGTGAGAAAAACAATCCCCATAATAATTTCATGGGTTGTCCTTAACGAACCTCATTTGTAGCATTGAATCGAAAGCTCTACATATGATATGTGCATGCCCATACATTCACTGCAACATTTTTGCTGAGTAACTAAGCACTAAAGAGATGTAAGATGCAAATACTCTTCATCATACATCAGCAGCTAACTATACTGCCCATCACTATTAGTGTAAAGGAATTATTAATATTAAGGTGAAATTAGAATCGGTAACACTAATTTAGGGTAGAATGACGGGCGATTTAAGGCCACTCCGACATATGATACTGGCATTATTTTATGATATTTCTGCAAAAAAAAAATCAAGACCAAATTAGTGTTATTAATACTACTAGCGATGGGCAGTGTACTCTAACAACATTTTACATTGTGAAATATCCAAGTTACTTTGAAACTTCAACTAAAAGTTATCCTTGGATTCCAATGAACCTTCATCAATGCAATAAAGGATTAAAACCGAAAGTGTCTCCCGAATTGCGGCACACACCTACTCCCATTGCTTCTCTGAACATACATATCCAAAAGTTACTACACTGGAAGTCGCTGTGAGAGTTACTCTAAATCCAGTGCATGTCGTTTTGCCCCAAAATCATAAATTCATGTTAATAACACTGTTTAATTTAGAGGCAAATAATGATCTGCGTTCAAAAAATAGTTTAGTGTAGTTAATTCTTATAAAGTGTTAACACAAAAAATTCACTAACAACCTGCCAAAACTACCAAGTTCCTGTGTTTGCAAATGCTAAAGTTTATTTACCAAGTTCAAAAAAAATTCAGCAAAGAAGAAGCATTTCATTATGTTAACACAACACACAAAATTTGTCTTGTTCCTGAATTACACAAAATTCACTTAATAGACGTTTGTATACATTTATACACACTTATTTACAATAAATACATTACCGTTCCTTCAACATAGCATATGCTTACGGAGTGTGGTAAACCGTTAGAGGAAAAACATAACTCGAGCGACATAAAAAAAAAGATACTTCCCAGAAATCAACCTCAAACTGTGAATACTTGCAAACGTTTATAAGCCTTGGACATTTTGTTTTAAAAAAACAACAAAAACTTTGAAAGGAATATGAAGGAAACAAACCAACGGGAAAGTATAAGGGAAATTCAATTGTTTCAAAGAACATGGAATTTTTTCCATATCGTATTCCGGGTCGGGTATCGATCATATCGGTCAATTCTCTCCTACAACCACTTTCCTGACCATAATGGTCAATTATGTTTTAAGTATCAATGCAATACTATTTTTTGTGGCTACGCTACTTTTCAGACTTAGTTAGGAGACCTCCCCCCACTGTAAATATTCCATTCAAAAGTAGTGAAATTCCCCTCCTAATCCCTCTCACCGCCGAGAAAGAGTCCAAAATCCTTATCATACTTGGAACTCCAATTTGCATAGAGGTCAAAATCTAACTTGATATGACCAGCAGAAAGTGACTAGAAGGTAATAAAAAGGGGAAGTTAAGGGAGAGGAAATTAAGGAAAGGGGAATAAAGGAAAATGCGAAATTAAGGAAAGGGGAATTAAAAAGGAAGGGAGTTAAGGAAAGAGAAATTACGGTGCAATTATCGCACGAGCACGAGAAGTGCCTCGTATTCCACATTCCGCCAACCATCCGCCCAGCTGTTGGTTCAAAAGATTGGCTGGAAAACAACATTTAAAAAAATAAAAATAAAAAAACAACAACAACAAAAATGAAAAAAATGAAGGTAGTCAGAAGGTGGAGAGTATACAAAAAATTCAGAAAATACAATAAAAAGAAATAATTTAACAGCTAACATCCACCAAAATAAAAAATAAAATAAAATGCAGTGTGAAGTATTCATGGCAGGAACAATCTGTCAAACTTAAAACAAGAATTGTCGAAGCCATAATTTCTCAAATTATTAAAAACCTTCGATGCTGTCGATGAAAAAAGGCTTCTTCTGAGATATTAATAAACTAGGAACCTAATACCAAACGTTCAAGGAATTTAACACAAAAAACGTTCAGTTCAGTTTGCGGCTGGTGCTTACCGTCGTCAGTATACCAGCTTCCGGCATGGCTTGCAGACCGCAGTGAAGAAGCGTCACGTCTACGCTGCCACATGGCGCATAACCTGACAAGCTCTCTCCTTTGCCTTCCTTCCCCCCTTCTGCTGCAGTGGCTCTACTTCTTGGAATATGGAATGCCAGGAAAGCTATGTTTTTGCGAGTTTCACGACGAGTACCGGTACTAAAATGTTTTAACGTGCGATAGCCTTAACCGTTTCGCATGTGCAATTGTGCACGTTAATTTCGTGCGTTAACACGATTAGTGCAGCGTTTAGTGCGATTTAAATGAGCAGTTGGATACTTGGATTAGAGGAAAATACAAATACGGTATAGATTTTTAGTACAGTGCCTTCCACGGCTAATAGAGTTAATAACTCTAAATCAAGGTAGTCACCCAGAATCACATAAATAAGTGGCCAAAAATGGTCCACGTAATTAAACATATTTTAGTGTGTTTAATATTAAGAAGTTTTTAGCAGAAAGAAATAGCGCTCTATTTCACTATATAGCAAGGGGCAGTGTATCATTTGACAAATTTGTTGACTTCTTGTAGGGTTTGTTTAGGGGTAGTTCAAGTGCATGCACTTTAATCCTACGGTGAAAGACTCTAATCACCGTTGATTTTTTCTTGTATATCCAATTCACACTGGCAAATATGGAAAACCATAACACGTGTACAAGAGGGCAAATTTGTCAAAATTTGCAATCACTATCAAAGTTCCAATCACAGATTTCCAATTTTTGAAAGTTTCAAGAACGTCGTCAGTTACTCAAAAAACAACAGCTGGAATGCTGAATGACACATTAATACCTGATTGAAGCTATCTTGTGAAAACCTTTAGGGTAACTGACTGATTTTAGGGCGCCTTTCTTATTCGATGAGCTCGTACTGCTGTATCGCGTACTACTCAAGGACCTAGAGTCATTGTTAGAGTGGCCTAAAAGAACCCGAAGTCATTTAAATATCACATTCTTTTATGCGTTTCGTGAGCTCCACTTAAGCTGAAAGCTGGGCCAAAGGAAAGCTGAAAGATTTAGTGGTTTTTTGTCTTTTTTTTGGTTGTTTTAAGAGGCTATTATGGCTTTGGCTTCTGCTACAACACTTCAAAGTCGAGTGTTATGGCCTGGTGTCGAGGTTAACAAAACAATCTCACAGAAACAGGTCCGCAAGGCTCAACTTTCTACCTTCCTGTCACTAAACATGTTCTCATTCACATTTGCTGCTCATGTTTTGGTCATGTTTTTTGTCATATTACCGGATATTTGACCAAATATCAGGTAACATGATCAAAAGATGACCACAGCATGACCAAAGAATATAAATAGGAATACGCCTAATAATGCAAAGTGATAATAACCAACACCATTAGTATCCAAATGACTTCCACTGTTTTCTTTGGTAATATAGCTGCTTCACCTCTGCTTCGGCCGTTTTTCTCTAACACTGCAAGTTTATAGTTTCACTGTTGGTCTTCCTTAGAGGCAAAATCGTTACCATTTATATGTGACTTTCTGACATCTGAATAACTTCCTGGTGACCAGCACTCTGCAGGTGATGCAATCGCTTTTGTTTCAGTGGAAGAAAGAAGTTTCACGAGACGATCGCATCCTCGATGGCCAATCCAGAGGAGTTCTTCCATTCAAAGAAGCTCAAGAAGGCAATTTTGTCCAACAAAGGCCAGTGCTGCCCCTCCTGAAGGGGCAGAGAGGATGAAAGGCTGGTCTAATCCTAGCGGACAGCCCTTGAGGGAGATAATTCCCGGTAAATTATGGGCCGCTGAGAGGCCATTTATATGGTATGGTATAGACGTTGGAGGCAGAATGGCAGTGGTTCGTCTGGATGATGGTTCTTTGTGGGTACATTCTCCCGTACCGTTGGTCCCCAGTTTAAAAGAGGAGATCGACAAGTTAGGCACCCTACGTTATGTTGTGTCCCCCAACTACGAGCATTGCGGGTAAGGTCTGCAAAACTGAAATTGGCGTATAGGCATATTTGGCCCGATTGTTTTTAGTGGAAAATGCAGCCTCAAAATCAGATTGAGAGAGGGAGAGGGAGAGGGAGAGGGAGAAGGAGGGGCAGAGGCAGAGGGAGAGGCAGAGGCAAGGGAGAGAGAGAGACAGAGGCAGTAAGGAGGTGTAAGGTAGTGAAATGGGCAATGTTTTGCAAGGGTTGTCACTGAAAGTTTTTTTGCCAACCTGTGTGGTGAAGTGGCAACTTCTGACAATTCCTAACTGAATTTTGTATTTCTCGCATGTCAACAGGTTTGCGCAACAGTGGGTGGATGCGTATCCTACAGCACTCGCGTACGGTAAGTCTACAGGAAGGGCAGATTTTCACTTCTTTTCTAATTTTTACTGGTTGATTAGCTTGGCTTGAAGATGTCTGCAAGTTTCTTGGTGAGGAAATCCAGCAGTGGATGTGTCACTTGCTTTTGTTCAGTGCGCAGAAATAAGAGAAGAAGTACGTTGCAAGATAAGAAAAATTAGAAGAGGATATCGTGATTCGAAGAGAATGAATGCATCTGGATTGTGATGCAAGAGCCTGATGCAAAAAGTCTGAGGGAGTCTGGCTTGGGTTGGACTCTGTGTGTTTCATATTAAAAAAAGTAAATTCTGAATTGGGCGAGTGTGACTAGGCTTACATACTGGCCTGAAATTTCAATAACTTTTCTGACAATGTTTTGTGTTATTTTATTTTTTCTTTGAAACGTGTGAACTTTACTGCCTTGCTTGTCATGATTGCCAAACAGTATGGTAAGATTGATATTGACTTTTGGAAAACATGGTTGGTACAGCCTGTCCTGGGCTTGTGGAGAAGCGCCCAGATATAAAATACTCTAAAACAGTTGGAGATACAGACGAGCCCCCTTCGGAATGGAATGGAGAGTTTGAATTCGCCTGGCTAGACTGTGAACATAACCCGTTTAACAGACAACCGTTTTTCAATGAGGTATTTGTTCAATAGCCTTCCTTTTAATATCTGTGTTGTAAACTTTTCTGTCTATGCAACAGTGTAGTTGTTATGCATGAGAATATATTTGTGGTGTAGCAATGCCTTTTTCTTTCATCTGTGGCCTTTCCTTATGCATGAGGGAAATAGTTTTGCAAAAATATTTGTAATAGCAATGCATTGATTCTTATTTGCAGGTTGTCTTCTTCCATAAGCCCTCCAAGGCCCTCTTTGTATCTGATCTCTTTTGGAATTACCCGTCGAAGGAGGCTCCATTTACGACTTGGCTGTGGAAGCAAGGTATGGATCGTGTTTACTTGCCCTTCTACAAAAAGTTCATGTTGTATAGGAGAGACCGGTTTTACCAACAGCTGGAGCGGATTGAAAATTGGAATTGGGAGACATTGGTCCCATGTCACGGAGATGTTGTCCTATCTCAGGCTAAAGCAGCTCTCTCAAAGCACCTGACGTAGGCTTAGTTAGTTGCATAGGCTCCTACTTGAGATGAGTTCACTCGTCTGATATGGATGATAGGTCAGTGTAGGTTGTTCTGTACAGTTTTATACCGGTCTGAAACTGTTTCCGGTGTCGTTTTTAGTTGGAAATGTCAACCACTATCAGGTTCCGGAGTTGTACTTTTTTGTAAATTGTGTCCAGGTAGATATTCTCCGTGTTAGAGGCACGTCGTTGATCGATTTGTATGTTTCCACATAAATCTGATCATTGTTAAAATAATTTTGAGTTTAGAACTTCAAATTTTTGTTGTACACGTTTGTCTTTAATGAAAGCCCACAAAAAGGTGGTTTTTCTCGGTTTGAGAGCTGAATTGTTGCTCTGATGTATGCCTGGAAATGTAATATATCTGCAACGTTTTTCAACATTTTCACTTCCGTGTGGATTGGTCAATATGGTTTATGGAGATAGCAATGGAGGAAAGTTCAACGTTAAATCATTTTTTAGGTGTCGATTGCTTTTTATTTAAAAAAAATTATGTGATGTCGAAAGGGGCTCAAAAGACTATCCTACAAGTCTAGGCATTGTTATGAATTGCTGTGGTCAACATGCAGTCAATTCGATAAGACCTTTGGAAATTTTCAAAATTGTAACTTGTAATGGTGATATATAAAACGCAAAATATGCTACGTATATTTGAATAAAGTAGCTACAAAAAATGCCACAACCATAGATTTTTTTTATAAAAAGCATCCGCACCAGTGCTCTTCCGTAGAAACAGCCGACATTTTGACACTTTCTCCAACCTGCGATTATTCTGTTACTTGTTATTGAAGATGAAATTTTGTACCAAATACTGAAAGATACATCTTTATTATTGGCAGGACATAGAATTTCAACCCATGATTGTGTGAGTCTTTGTGGCATGACCTATTGGCTTAGTGTTGTAACTTAGAGCCAATAGAATCTCATCAGTCACTAACGCTAAAAACCTGAACAAATAAATGCCGACAATATGGATAGGGATTTGTATGAGCTGTGTATGGTATGACTCTATCTGACAAAAATTAATTAGGCAAATCAAGTGAGTTTGTCTATTTCACATTATGCTAACCAAAAGTTACTATTGTGTTATTATTGTGTTCCTATTGTGTATTGAGTTCAATCTCAATCGGGCTAGTTTGAGTTACATCGACAACCAAAAAGAACTAGCTCCTTAACTTTGGAGTGCAAAAATTTGCTAAGGGACTGGAATGAAGAGGGAGGGCAGGAGCAGGTGAGAAAATAAAGGCAAGATGGATAGAGCCGGGAGCTTTTATTTACGTTTCCCATCCTTCCTCTCTCATACTGTCAAAGAAAATGAAATTCCGTGACTCGTGGCCCTTTCACACTAAAGCCTTCCGTAACCATCGCTGCCAAATCTTTAGCAATCATTGCAGCTCTAATCTGGGCGGCCAAAAACCCCGCAAACACGGCTCTGTTAAGTGTTAACAGAAAAAGCACACTGGAGGCCGTCACGTTCACGCAAACTTTCGGCCCCAGTACTTGAGCCAATATTTTCTCGTCGACGGCCGAAAGCGCGCCCCATCGACGGTTATATTGAAACGGATTCCTCCGTTTTTGTTGCACAATAATAAATGTACAGTTGTAACAAACGCAAGAAGGTTTGGCAGTCGACGAAATGGGCATGCCATCCTTCCGCATCCCAATTTGTCTTCTTGCGTTTCTTCAGTCGTTGACCGTCACTCGCGCGAAATCAATTCAGTGTGTGACACGTAAGCATTGAGAGCAACGGCGACGGCAAACTTGTGTCAAAACGGCCTTCAAACTTTCAAAGTGCACGGGAAAGCAATGAGAAGTGGCGATATAGAAACACTGTCCAAACTGTATCGGATCATATGACGGCAGACTGAGCCTCTCTATGTCCCCGTTTCCCCGTTCTAACTGACAGCAGGTTAGACGATGCTTAAATGGAAATTTCGTTAACGCAACTTTAAAACGTCATTTCTTCGTGCACACATTCGGAGGTTTTTTTGGACGCCACCAATTGGAAGCTAAGAACCATAGTTCAAAAGTAGGCGTTTTTATGGTAGGCCTTTGGTCGGCGCCTTTATCGTAAGTTGTGTTATGGGCTTTTCATGTGATCTTCTTAGATCCCTACTTTGATCAGCGAGCGTTCCATCGTCCGAATCTGACGGTGTAAATAGTTTTTTTTGGTCCGAATGCTTTAATTCAGTGTTGTTCAAATCGTGCGATTTTTTCAAATTTTCCGATTGAAACGTATAATTCGTGACGATTTTGAAAATCGCAAAAAAGCGTCTACTGTAAACTGAAACTGACAATTTACGGGCAAAGTACAATAATTTCCGTAATATGTACGGTTTTCTTACGGAAATGTACGGAATTCGAGGAAAAGATACGTCGTAGTTATTGGAACTTTTTGTTCAGTGAAATGAACAGGAATATCACGAAACTTGTACGTCTCTTCATCGAAAATGTACGCAAATTTTCGAAAAGAGACGTTGAAACGTCACACTATTTTCGCGCGCGTTTTTTTATGTCGTGCAATGCTTAATGTGAAAAATGTCATTTGTACATGGTCTGTACTCTTTTTTTGCAGTCGTGTGCTGTCTGATAGATAGAGAGAGAAGGCAAAGAAAAGGCGGCCATGGCTGCGTGTCAGATAGGCTCAGACACACGAAATTTCATAAAAATGTACCTCCGCAGACATTCGAACCCGGGTATGCCAGAGCGATGATACAATTTAATTCACATCCTATGCTACCAGTTGATAGTAGAATTATAACACCGGCGTGAAATGTCATATTTATTTATACATTTATAATACTTTAGCGCTCATTTAACGGGAAACTTACAAACTGCGCTATATGTGTTTTTTGTGTGTTTTAATTGTACGGAATTGTACGGAAGAAAATTCATTAACGATTTTTTACGATTTGTTGAAAAGGTTCAATGCGTTTGTTACGTATAATTCGTCACGATTGAAACGTTCGCACTAATCGCTATGAACAACTATGTTTTGATTGCTCTGAAAGTCCGAATAGGTCCGAATACAATATGGGTCTTAAGGTCATATTGTATATTTGCATACAATAGGCATATTGTATGGGCCTACTTTCACCTACTTTTAAACTATTATAAGGGGGTGTCCCCATGTTTTAAAGTATCTACTTTTCTCTGTCTTTTTGCCCTAAAATTTAGGGAACTTTGACAAAAACTTCAGCTGTAGGAGAAAATCGTTTTTACCAAAGTACAGTGAACGTCAATCCATACTTTGAATGTACGGCGTGTTTGTCGTCATGTGAACGCATTTTGGCGTTCTCTCCTTTTCGACCCCCGGGCAAGAGAATCTAGCCCATAAAAAAACTTCATCCAAAATCACCTCGAGGGGGTGTTTTTAGTTAAAGTACAGCCCAAACAGCGAATGAAAAACGACCAGCACACGCGTCACGCGAGCGGGAAAATTTTAGGGCGAAGGAGAGTCCTCGCTATTTTTCTCCGTGCCCGTCACGTGCATGTACGGAAAAAAATTTGCAGGGGTCTCGGACCTCCACTTTCATTCATGGGTCCTTTTCAAAATTTTGCGCCGTCGTCGCCTCTCCCCTCTCCCTCTCACACTATCGCTGTCATCTCACACTTTTTAGAATGAGACACGACAATATTGATATAAAATGAAAGATCTTTTTTTTTTTTTTTTTTTTACAATTTTTAGGTTTTTTTTTAATGGCAAATCGAGTGAAAAAAGTCGAAAAAACGAAATCGGGAAACCATGGCGGAAAGTTCTTGAATCAGTGACGTCGACGTTGTCTCAAGTGAGCGTGACGTCACAATATCACCAAACCCGAAAACATCTACAATTTCACAAAAATTTAGACGTCTACAACTGTCGCTGTTTTAGTTGGCGTCACTAATCGTCAGAAGTTTCGTAGTCGCTTCAGTTGTCACAAGTTGTACCTACGTCTACAACCGTCACATTTCAAAGTTCAGATTTGATTTTCGCACATTGGGACGCTCTTCAAAGTAGTACGGAGAATATTCACTACCGTACAGTCCAAATACTTTGTCAAAGTACCGATTACATGGGGACACCCCCTAAGAACTTACCATCTTTCCATTGCA
Source organism: Zygnema cylindricum (assembly GCA_037447655.1). Taxonomy (NCBI): domain Eukaryota; kingdom Viridiplantae; phylum Streptophyta; class Zygnematophyceae; order Zygnematales; family Zygnemataceae; genus Zygnema; species Zygnema cylindricum. Next base: position 243,534 of record JBBHKE010002445.1, on the reverse strand, counting down.
ACCTTGGGATAACGAATCTGAAGTCTTACAAAAGTGCACGAAAATGAGTTTTAAGGCCCGGAAAAAACATTAAGTGTGTACGGTTCATAATGACGATTCACGGTATGCTTCTCTAGTTCTCTGCAATTGTAAACGTATAGCATGGGTTAACCTCAAGTTACTGAACCACCACTGCAACTGGAACTGAGATTTCTGCCGGTGATGACAGCTCGACAGAAAAGCCCGTATTTTTACATCCACGTGACGTGACATCCAAGGGTTTGCTATATGACATTCTTCTCACAAAGCCGTTTCTCATTTCCATCATGGCTTCTGTGGGTGTGGCTACTCGCCTCCTTCACAGAATCCATGTTTGGTTATAGTTTCTGTAGATGACTCCCGTCTCTCTGGCGCGGTAACCCTAAAACACCCCTAAAAATACATACAGTTCCTGACCGGTTGAGTAGCTGCAAGTGAAGACAACAGAAACGGGTAGGGAGTTTATCAAAGGATAAGTTTGCTGGAGGCATAATCAAAGACACAATATGGATCAAAGGTTCCCTTATTCACCCGCAGAACTCGCGAAAGTGAGGACTGTACAATTTGGGATAATAAGTCCTGATGAAATTGTGAGGCATCCTACCCCTTATTTTTCACCTTCCCTTTGTTTCCTTTCGTTACTTCAAAGTTATTTCTGTCTCTACCATACAGGTAATTCTACTTGATATTTTTTTTCTATTAGAATTAGAAGGTTCGTTTCATGGTGGCCCAAACATTTAGTCTTGTGGAGGAATATAAATAATACCAGATAAAGAAAACGATTTTTAGGCAAAATAGAAAAATCGGAAGGAAACTGATTCAATTCCAAGGCAGATGGCGCTATTATTTTTCATTTCTGAATAGCAGTCTGACCTAAGTTTTATGTTTTATGAATTTGAGTTGGAAAGTGGTTGGAGAAAACATTGGACCTTATAGCAGTATTCTGAGGCAACTACCTGATATCTGATTCATAAAAGACAGAATAAAAGTTAGATCTTCTAGGATTCTCCGTGAATTTGTTTCTCAAAAAGACGAAGTTTTGTTAGCCGAGGCATCATAATAATGGTGGCCATTCTTTAACTTAGGTTATTATTCTGGCCGGAAGTAGTTCTTTTTTGCAGGCACTTTTGATTTATGAGTGCTGCTGGTGTACAAATATATATTGTCAGGCTTTTGTAGAATGGCACTCAATTCACTTTCAGTTGACAGAGTAATTTTCTGTTTTTTTTTTCATAATTTTCTTCAACGGTTTCATTTTGTGTGGATAGCTCTGGTTTAGAGATGTCAACCTCGAGTCTGTTGTTCAGCCATCGATGAGCATGGTACTATAAGCGTGTAAATGAGTTATAATGGTTAAGTGCTACTAAGGAACAATTTGATGACAAAATTATGAATTTCTTTTGAGAGTTTTACCACACAATTAGTGAGCATGGTGTATGAACCTGTTTGTTTTCCCCTCACAGAAGGTCATCTTTGCTGGGAGTGGAACTGGTTATCTCGCAGAGATGAGAGGTGGTTTAATTTAATATTTAGACATCCATGCTTCACAAGACTTCAGTTTTATTCCAAGGCAATAAGAGATCATGTGGGTTATGCAAACTTGATCATGCCTTGACCAACCCTCATTGCTCCCAACATGGCTGGGTTGCTGATAATTACGGGCGGTTTGAGTGTTTGTTTATGCAGAGACGTATGTCTGTTGTGAAGATAGAGTCAAGCGAGACATATGACAGAGGAAAACCAAAACTTGGTGGTTTGAGCGATCCCCGATTGGGAACAATTGATCGACATGTTAAATGTGAAACTTGTGGAGGCACCATGGCGGAATGTCCCGGGCATTTCGGTCATTTGGAGCTTGCCAAGCCCATGTTTCACATCGGCTTTCTTAAGACAGTGTTGGCTATTCTTCGCTGTGTTTGTCACAACTGTTCGCGCATTTTGGCTGATGAGGTTATTGCAATGGCCCTCCCCCACTGGATAGGTCTAAACGAAAATGATTTTTGTCTCATGTTCAACTCTAGAGGTATGGGTTTTTTGAATGTTGTATTAAAGTGTTGGATGAACCCGTTTGTTGGATAGTATTATAAAGCAGCTGTCAAGCCAGTAGCTAGTAGGATAACGATTGTTGCGTGACAATCTATTTAAATAGCTTCAAAATTGTAAAGAAATTTATGTATCAGTCCCTTCTTATATCTTGATTGCAAGTCCATTGGATGCAAGCTTGCGTTCAAAAGGTATTGGCCTCATCGTTGAAACAAACTTTGTTGAAAGAAACTCCCTCGCTCCTCCCACTGGAGTGATTATCTGGTTGTGAAAAGTTATCTTCATAGAAGGGATCTTAGAGTTTCCATGAACCCAAGGAGGAGAAATAATCGAAATATGTTTTGACACATGGCAGCAACAGCATCGCTGCATTTTTCTTTGTGAAACACACCACTAGCTGGGTTAGAGTCATTTTGTGTACATTGAGTGGCATGTTTCTTGTCTTTGTAGTAAGGTTCACTGTGGAGGGAAACTTTAGAATGTGGTCAAGCAGTTCACTGGATATGGCCAAGCAGTTCATTGGATATGGCCAAGCAGGTCAAAGGAAATTCTTGGAAATAGGTCATTGGTACTTTTAACTGTGTTACTAGGTTAAATTGACGGAAACACTTTTTTAAATAGTTGTAACTTCTTTATCATGTCAACTAAACATGGAATTGGAGTCTTGCTGTGCAGGAAGATCACAAATATAAGATGGCGAGAAAGGTGAAAATTCCGAAGCAGCGTCTGCGTCGTATATTGGATTGCTGCAAGAATAAACAGATTTGTGAAGGAGGGGATGAGGCTGAAGAGGATCTCACGAGAGAAGATGAAGACGAGGGGGAAAAGAAGCCACGCAAAGGGGGATGTGGTTCTCAGCAGCCATCTTACACTATTGATGGGATGAAGATCATTGCGGAGTTCAAGGTGCGGAAGACCAAAGGAGATGAGATGGATCAGATGCCAGAGCCTGCTGAGCGCAAGCAGCAGCTTGGAGCTGACAAGGTGAGGAAAGGGTGCTTGTAAGTCGAGGTTTGGTTGCAGCTGGTTTATCTAGCTAAACTGTAATTGATGAGAGCAATTGTGAAGCTCTGGTTAGGGGGTAATCGGATTCTAACAAGCAGTGTTATGTTGTAGGTGCTGAATATTCTAAAACGTGTCACCGATGAGGATTGCGAAATATTGGGACTGAATCCCACCTATGCACGGCCAGATTGGCTGATCCTGCAGTGTCTACCTATTCCCCCCCCCTCCAGTTCGCCCATCTGTGCAGATGAGCAGCTCAGCCCGATCAGAGGTATGCACCATTCCGCTCGTTGGTACGTGACAGTTTGCGGCATTTGTAAAATGATGATTTGTTTTTTCTAATGCAATGTGGTCATTTTTGCAGGACGACTTGACCTTCCAACTTTCTATGGTCATCCGACATAGCAACAGTCTGAAGAAGCAAGAGGAGAACGGTGCTCCAGCACATATCATCACTGAATTCGTGCAATTGCTGCAGTTTCACGTTGCGGCATACTTTGATAATGATCTCCCTGGACAGCCAAGGGTATGTTATATTCACTTTGACGTTCCAATGTGTCTGGCCAGTAGAGCAATTTTTGATGCGTCAGGTCCAATTCGCGTACTGCTCTGAACGTTGTATTTGTGTTGCAGGCAACTCAACGTTCAGGCCGGCCTATCAAATCCATATGTGCTCGACTGAAAGCAAAAGAAGGTCGAATTCGTGGTAATCTTATGGGTAAACGTGTGGACTTCTCGGCTCGAACAGTGATCACACCCGACCCTAACATTAACATTGATGAGTTGGGAGTGCCGTGGAGCATTGCTTTGAATCTGACATACCCAGAGACAGTGACTCCCTACAACCTTGAAAGGCAAGTTTCCACAATTTTTCCTTCTGAACTGCACTCTGTTTTTTTTTTTTTAGAGCAGCTTTAACATCTGTGCATGATGGTTGCAGGTTGAAAGAGCTTGTTGAAAATGGACCGCATCCTCCTCCTGGCAAAACCGGAGCCAAATACATTATCAGAGAAGACGGGCAGCGACTGGATTTGCGGTTTTTGAAGAAGACTAGTGACCGTCACTTAGAGTTGGGTTATAAGGTATTGTGAAGTTTCAAGCTTCTAAGTGTTCTATGCACAAGTGCACCCTTTTTGTTTTTTTTCATTTTCCAGCTAATCAGTTAGCTCTGTTTTTTTTTTCAGGTGGAAAGGCATATGATAGAAGGTGACTTTGTTCTTTTTAATCGACAGCCCAGCCTTCACAAAATGTCCATTATGGGCCATCGGATACGAATCATGCCATACTCGACATTTCGGCTCAATTTATCCGTCACTTCACCCTACAATGCTGATTTCGATGGGGATGAAATGAATATGCATGTATGCCAAACATTCGAGACGCGAGCAGAGACCAATGAACTCATGCTTGTCCCTAAGTGCATCGTAAGCCCCCAGGCTAATCGCCCGGTTATGGGGATTGTGCAAGACTCCCTTCTGGGCTGTCGGAAAATTACGAAGCGAGACACATTTATTGAAAAGGTATTTAATCTTAACATTTGTTAGGCATGTTGAGGCGGTTCTGCTGTCCATTTAACTGTTTGGAGCTCTCATCGATCTTCATCAACTCTGACATTGCCTCACTATGATACAGGATGTGTTCATGAACATCCTCATGTGGTGGGAAGATTTTGACGGGAAGATGTCAATCCCAACAATTCTAAAACCAAGGCCTCTTTGGACCGGCAAGCAAGTCTTCTCGCTTTTCATTCCTCGGGCTGTCAACCTCATCCGTTTTTCTGCATGGCATCCAGACGAGGAAAACAAGAAGTTTCCTGATTTTTCACCTGGAGATACACAAGTACGGGTGGAAAAGGGTGAACTACTTACTGGCATTCTTTGCAAAAAGACGATGGGAGCGGCTAGTGGAGGCCTCACTCACACCATCTGGTATGTTCAACATTCTTCCTCCCTGCATATCATTTTCACTTCTTCTGAATTTTTTTGCTTTGTTAAGGAACTTAATTGCTATTTTCCTTGTTTGCAGGGAGGAGGTGGGGCCTGACGCTGCCCGTAAGTTTCTGGGGCATACCCAGTGGCTGGTCAACTACTGGCTTCTGCAAGAGGGCTTTAGCATTGGAATTGGAGACACCATTGCTGACGGTTCGACCATGGAAAAAATTAATGAGACTATTGCTAATGCAAAGAACAGTGTGAAAGAACTCATCAAAAAGGCACAGGACAATAAGTTGGAGGCTCAGCCCGGACGTACACTCATGGAGTCATTTGAAAATCACGTGAATCAGGTAAGGGAAGTCTGGAGAGGGGAACCGGCTGGATGGCATAAAGAGCAAATTGAACACTTATGGGCGAAAAGAACCAACTTATGGGTGTTGATATGTTCGTTTTTGTTGATGTGTGCAGGTGCTTAATCGAGCTCGTGACGACGCTGGAAGGGAGGCCCAATCCAGTTTGTCCGAAGAGAACAATGTTAAGGCCATGGTGACAGCCGGTTCGAAGGGCTCCTTTATCAATATCTCTCAGATGATTGCATGTGTGGGTCAGCAGAACGTTGAGGGAAAACGTATTCCATATGGGTTTGTTCAGCGCACATTGCCACATTTCACCAAAGACGACAATGGGCCGGAGAGTCGTGGTTTTGTGGAAAACTCTTATTTGCGAGGTCTAACACCACAGGAGTTTTTCTTTCACGCTATGGGTGGAAGAGAAGGTCTTATTGACACTGCGGTGAAAACGTCTGAGACAGGATATATTCAACGTCGGCTTGTGAAGGCCATGGAGGACGTCATGGTTAAGTATGATGGAACAGTTCGGAACAGTCTCGGGGATGTCATCCAGTTCCTTTACGGCGAGGATGGCATGGATGCTGTCTGGATTGAGAGTCAGAAACTGGATTCTATGCGGATGGATAAGAACACGTTTAATAATGTGTATCGCTTTGAGCTTGATAGGGATGACTGGAACCCATCCTACATGCCTCCACAGTTTGCAGAGGATATTCGCACGATTGCTGAATTTAGGGATGTGCTTAATGCGGAAGTCACTCAGTTGGAGGAAGATCGTCGAATTCTTGGGACTGAGATTGCTCCTATGGGGGACAGTACATGGCCTCTTCCGGTGAACCTTAAACGTCTTGTGTGGAATGCACAGGTATGTATATGAGTGACATCTCAATCTGATTATCAAGGTTCTTGAGTTTTGGGTTGGTGTAATAATGGAATAGGATCAGAGGGATAGGGATTTGGGCTTGGTTCTGTATATATTGAGGAAGCAAAGAGATGGTTATAGAATAGCAGGATATATCATAATCATGATGTTGGAATACCATTGTCGATTGTTCATGCATATGGGGTAGTTTAATATTTTGGACCAGAATGGCGGGTTTGGCAGGATATATCTACTTCTTTTATCGTAAAGTTAGGAGTCTCCAGGCTTTGCATAGCTGTCATTGCTGAATCGTTTGACAGAGACTCTGGTTGTTCACTTGCTGATTTATGTTTTAAAACAATATAATTTTCCGGTGGTGATTGGCCAAGCGGGATAACGAGATTTCGTGAACTCTTGCAACTATGACTGATTTCAGAACAATAACAATACGGTTTATGGCGCTTGTGATTGAAACAGAAACTGTTTAAAATCAACTTCCAGCAACCTTCCGACATGTATCCTATGGACGTGGTAGATGCGGTGGACAAGCTGCAAGAGCGCCTCAAAGTGGTTCCAGGAGATGATCAGATCAGCCGTGAGGCACAGAAGAATGCTACTCTCTTTTTCAATTGTCTTCTGCGCTCAACCCTTGCAAGCAAACGGGTACTCAAGGAATACAGGCTGAATCGTCAGGCCTTTGATTGGGTCATAGGAGAAGTAGAGGCTCGCTTTTTGCAAAGTCAAGTGGCACCTGGGGAGATGATTGGCTGTGTTGCAGCACAGTCCATTGGTGAGCCTGCCACACAGATGACTTTGAACACCTTCCATTTTGCTGGAGTTAGTGCGAAGAATGTGACACTGGGAGTGCCACGGCTGAGAGAAATCATCAATGTGGCTAAGAAGACAAAGACACCATCCCTGACAGTATATTTGAAGAGAGATCTTGAATATGACTCCCAGGTAGTAAGTCGTGAGGAGGCATTAAGGAGAGATGCGGTAAAGAAGGAGGCAGCAAAGAGTGTGCAGGTAGAGCTGGAGTACACAACATTATGTCTTTGGGAAATTGAGAAAAGACATTTTCGAAATCAAAAACCTTATTGAAACCTCAATGCGAAAAACCTTCGAGGGACGATTGATTTTTGTGAACATGCCCACGGTCGGCGAAAATGGGCAATATTAAATGTAATATTAAATGGGCATATTAAATATAATCCCAAAATTGTCGTAGTAGTTCGTCCCGATGAATTCGAAAGTCGATGATTTTTACAATATGGGTAAGAAAAGGAGATTATAAATGCGAGTGAAAGTAGTTTAGCCCATTTTTCGAAGACTTTTAATGGAGGACGATCGATCAAAATGTTGATTCTTTCATAGTGAAGACAACGAGGAATTAGAAAAAAATGGGCTGAAGTTGGGAAGTGAGAGATGGATTTGAAGGTTTCGTAGGTATGTTCCACTACCACCGTGAATCGTAATTAGCGTTAAAAAAATCGCCATTGAAAACACATTTTCTGTGTACACACTTGTCACATTTTCAATGTGAGATCGCCAATTGGAAGCTGAAAATCTTACCTTTCAATCGCAACCATCAAATCCACAATCCGATTGTAAAGCTGTACCGCTAATTTTGTACTCCTTCGAGTACGGGCGAGTATGGGTAATCGCGAGAAATCGAGTTTCGTTTAGCTTTTTTTTTCGTAAACGCATTGGGTACCCGAGTAACATATTAAGGGCGTGACATAACGCTGCCGGATTTCGGGTGTTCACATTTTGAAAAAAAAAATGTCGGGTTCGGGTTACTTTAATTTTTGACTTTTGTGACCTCTGCCATCGCTAGGCAATATCGTGGTGTAAATATAGGCAATATGGTGGTGTAAATATAGGCAATATCGCGGTGCAACTATCGCCCATGTTAGCATATCACAACGAATCGGATTTTGAGAAATCACATCGTCCCTCCCACATCATCTGCCGATGTATCGCCATCGGATGCGTGACGAGCAACATTCTTGTTCTTATCGTCGTACAGATGCCAAAATTTTCAGAGTGATCACAACGGCTAGGAAAAAGCTCAACCAAGTAAAAAGTTGGAAGGCGGAAAAACATATCGACGGCGGTGAAATCGCATGGTCAATGTCGATTCTTTTTAGCACAAATATTTGTACTACACGACAAACGACTTTCCACAATACTTTTGTACTTTTTGTATAAATCGTAGACAGTTGCATGTACATTTGTAAATTTAAATTCCTAACTTTTTTGATCGCTTTGACAAGTGTACAATTTTTTTTTGCCAGTTGACACACTTGCCCTAGAATGTTTGATGGGATTTAGGGGGTGTCCCCATGTTTTAAAGTATCTACTTTTCTCTGTCTTTTTGCCCTAAAATTCAGGGAACTTTGAAAAAAACTTCAGCCGTACGAGAAAATAATTTTTACCAAAGTACAGTGAACGTCAATTCATACGTTGAATGTACGACGTGTTTGTCGTCATGTGAACGCATTTTGGCGTTTTCCCCTTTTCGACCCACGGCCAAGAGAATCTATCCCAAAAAAAAACTTCATCCGAAATCACCTCGAGGGGGTGATTTTAGTTCAAGTACCGCTCAAACAACGAATGACAAACGACGAACACACGCGTCACGCGAGCGGGAAAATTTTAGGGCGAAGGAGAGTCCCCGCTATTTTTCTCCGTGCTCGTCACGCGAATGTACGGAAAAAAAATTGCAGGAGTCTCGGACCTCCACTTTCATTCATGGGTCCTTTTCAAAATTTTGCGTCGTTGTCGCCTCTCCCCTCTCCCTCTCACACTATTGCTTTTATCTCACACTTTTTAGAACGAGACACGATAATATGATATAAAATGAAAGATCTCTGATTTTTACTTTTTTTTACAATTTTTAGGTTTTTTTTTAATGGCAAATCGAGTGAAAAAAGTCGAAAAAACGAAATCGGGAAACCATGGCGGAAAGTTCTTGAATCAGTGACGTCGACGTTGTCTCAAGTGAGCGTGACGTCACAATATCACCAAACCCGAAAACATCTACAATTTCACAAAAATTTAGACGTCTACAACTGTCGCTGTTTTAGTTGGCGTCACTAATCGTCAGAAGTTTCGTAGTCGCTTCAGTTGTCACAAGTTGTACCTACGTCTACAACCGTCACATTTCAAAGTTCAGATTTGATTTTCGCACATTGGGACGCTCTTCAAAGTAGTACGGAGAATATTCACTACCGTACAGTCCAAATACTTTATCAAAGTACCGATTACATGGGGACACCCCCTAAGAACTTACCATCTTTCCATTGCAACCTTGGGATAACGAATCTGAAGTCTTACAAAAGTGCACGAAAATGAGTTTTAAAGCCCGGAAAAAACATTAAGTGTGTACGGTTCATAATGACGATTCACGGTATGCTTCTCTAGTTCTCTGCAATTGTAAACGTATAGCATGGGTTAACCTCAAGTTACTGAACCACCACTGCAACTGGAACTGAGATTTCTGCCGGTGATGACAGCTCGACAGAAAAGCCCGTATTTTTACATCCACGTGACGTGACATCCAAGGGTTTGCTATATGACATTCTTCTCACAAAGCCGTTTCTCATTTCCATCATGGCTTCTGTGGGTGTGGCTACTCGCCTCCTTCACAGAATCCATGCTTGGTTCTAGTTTCTGTAGCTGACTACCGTCTCTCTGGCGTGGTAACCCTAAAACACCCCTAAAAATACATACAGTTCCTGACCGGTTGAGTAGCTGCAAGGGAAGACAACAGAAACGGGTAGGGAGTTTATTAAAGGATAAGTTTGCTGGAGGCATAATCAAAGACACAATATGGATCAAAGGTTCCCTTATTCACCCGCAGAACTCGCGAAAGTGAGGACTGTACAATTTGGGATAATAAGTCCTGATGAAATTGTGAGGCATCCTACCCCTTATTTTTCACCTTCCCTTTGTTTCCTTTCGTTACTTCAAAGTTATTTCTGTCTCTACCATACAGGTAATTCTACTTGATATTTTTTTTCTATTAGAATTAGAAGGTTCGTTTCATGGTGGCCCAAACATTTAGTCTTGTGGAGGAATATAAATAATACCAGATAAAGAAAACGATTTTTAGGCAAAATAGAAAAATCGGAAGGAAACTGATTCAATTCCAAGGCAGATGGCGCTATTATTTTTCATTTCTGAATAGCAGTCTGACCTAAGTTTTATGTTTTATGAATTTGAGTTGGAAAGTGGTTGGAGAAAACATTGGACCTTATAGCAGTATTCTGAGGCAACTACCTGATATCTGATTCATAAAAGACAGAATAAAAGTTAGATCTTCTAGGATTCTCCGTGAATTTGTTTCTCAAAAAGACGAAGTTTTGTTAGCCGAGGCATCATAATAATGGTGGCCATTCTTTAACTTAGGTTATTATTCTGGCCGGAAGTAGTTCTTTTTTGCAGGCACTTTTGATTTATGAGTGCTGCTGGTGTACAAATATATATTGTCAGGCTTTTGTAGAATGGCACTCAATTCACTTTCAGTTGACAGAGTAATTTTCTGTTTTTTTTTCATAATTTTCTTCAACGGTTTCATTTTGTGTGGATAGCTCTGGTTTAGAGATGTCAACCTCGAGTGTGTTGTTCAGCCATCGATGAGCATGGTACTATAAGCATGTAAATGAGTTATAATGGTTAAGTGCTACTAAGGAACAATTTGATGACAAAATTATGAATTTCTTTTGAGAGTTTTACCACACAATTAGTGAGCATGGTGTATGAACCTGTTTTTTTTCCCCTCACAGAAGGTCATCTTTGCTGGGAGTGGAATTGGTTATCTCGCAGAGATGAGAGGTGGTTTAATTTAATATTTAGACATCCATGCTTCACAAGACTTCAGTTTTATTCCAAGGCAATAAGAGATCATGTGGGTTATGCAAACTTGATCATGCCTTGACCAACCCTCATTGCTCCCAACATGACTGGGTTGCTGATAATTACGGGCGGTTTGAGTGTTTGTTTATGCAGAGACGTATGTCTGTTGTGAAGATAGAGTCAAGCGAGACATATGACAGAGGAAAACCAAAACTTGGTGGTTTGAGCGATCCCCGATTGGGAACAATTGATCGACATGTTAAATGTGAAACTTGTGGAGGCACCATGGCGGAATGTCCCGGGCATTTCGGTCATTTGGAGCTTGCCAAGCCCATGTTTCACATCGGCTTTCTTAAGACAGTGTTGGCTATTCTTCGCTGTGTTTGTCACAACTGTTCGCGCATTTTGGCTGATGAGGTTATTGCAATGGCCCTCCCCCACTGGATAGGTCTAAACGAAAATGATTTTTGTCTCATGTTCAACTCTAGAGGTATGGGTTTTTTGAATGTTGTATTAAAGTGTTGGATGAACCCGTTTGTTGGATAGTATTATAAAGCAGCTGTCAAGCCAGTAGCTAGTAGGATAACGATTGTTGCGTGACAATCTATTTTAATAGCTTCAAAATTGTAAAGAAATTTATGTATCAGTCCCTTCTTATATCTTGATTGCAAGTCCATTGGATGCAAGCTTGCGTTCAAAAGGTATTGGCCTCATCGTTGAAACAAACTTTGTTGAAAGAAACTCCCTCGCTCCTCCCACTGGAGTGATTATCTGGTTGTGAAAAGTTATCTTCATAGAAGGGATCTTAGAGTTTCCATGAACCCAAGGAGGAGAAATAATCGAAATATGTTTTGACACATGGCAGCAACAGCATCGCTGCATTTTTCTTTGTGAAACACACCACTAGCTGGGTTAGAGTCATTTTGTGTACATTGAGTGGCATGTTTCTTGTCTTTGTAGTAAGGTTCACTGTGGAGGGAAACTTTAGAATGTGGTCAAGCAGTTCACTGGATATGGCCAAGCAGTTCATTGGATATGGCCAAGCAGGTCAAAGGAAATTCTTGGAAATAGGTCATTGGTACTTTTGACTGTGTTACTAGGTTAAATTGACGGAAACACTTTTTTAAATAGTTGTAACTTCTTTATCATGTCAACTAAACATGGAATTGGAGTCTTGCTGTGCAGGAAGATCACAAATATAAGATGGCGAGAAAGGTGAAAATTCCGAAGCAGCGTCTGCGTCGTATATTGGATTGCTGCAAGAATAAACAGATTTGTGAAGGAGGGGATGAGGCTGAAGAGGATCTCACGAGAGAAGATGAAGACGAGGGGGAAAAGAAGCCACGCAAAGGGGGATGTGGTTCTCAGCAGCCATCTTACACTATTGATGGGATGAAGATCATTGCGGAGTTCAAGGTGCGGAAGACCAAAGGAGATGAGATGGATCAGATGCCAGAGCCTGCTGAGCGCAAGCAGCAGCTTGGAGCTGACAAGGTGAGGAAAGGGTGCTTGTAAGTCGAGGTTTGGTTGCAGCTGGTTTATCTAGCTAAACTGTAATTGATGAGAGCAATTGTGAAGCTCTGGTTAGGGGGTAATCGGATTCTAACAAGCAGTGTTATGTTGTAGGTGCTGAATATTCTAAAACGTGTCACCGATGAGGATTGCGAAATATTGGGACTGAATCCCACCTATGCACGGCCAGATTGGCTGATCCTGCAGTGTCTACCTATTCCCCCCCCTCCAGTTCGCCCATCTGTGCAGATGAGCAGCTCAGCCCGATCAGAGGTATGCACCATTCCGCTCGTTGGTACGTGACAGTTTGCGGCATTTGTAAAATGATGATTTGTTTTTTCTAATGCAATGTGGTCATTTTTGCAGGACGACTTGACCTTCCAACTTTCTATGGTCATCCGACATAGCAACAGTCTGAAGAAGCAAGAGGAGAACGGTGCTCCAGCACATATCATCACTGAATTCGTGCAATTGCTGCAGTTTCACGTTGCGGCATACTTTGATAATGATCTCCCTGGACAGCCAAGGGTATGTTATATTCACTTTGACGTTCCAATGTGTCTGGCCAGTAGAGCAATTTTTGATGCGTCAGGTCCAATTCGCGTACTGCTCTGAACGTTGTATTTGTGTTGCAGGCAACTCAACGTTCAGGCCGGCCTATCAAATCCATATGTGCTCGACTGAAAGCAAAAGAAGGTCGAATTCGTGGTAATCTTATGGGTAAACGTGTGGACTTCTCGGCTCGAACAGTGATCACACCCGACCCTAACATTAACATTGATGAGTTGGGAGTGCCGTGGAGCATTGCTTTGAATCTGACATACCCAGAGACAGTGACTCCCTACAACCTTGAAAGGCAAGTTTCCACAATTTTTCCTTCTGAACTGCACTCTGTTTTTTTTTTTTAGAGCAGCTTTAACATCTGTGCATGATGGTTGCAGGTTGAAAGAGCTTGTTGAAAATGGACCGCATCCTCCTCCTGGCAAAACCGGAGCCAAATACATTATCAGAGAAGACGGGCAGCGACTGGATTTGCGGTTTTTGAAGAAGACTAGTGACCGTCACTTAGAGTTGGGTTATAAGGTATTGTGAAGTTTCAAGCTTCTAAGTGTTCTATGCACAAGTGCACCCTTTTTGTTTTTTTTCATTTTCCAGCTAATCAGTTAGCTCTGTTTTTTTTTTCAGGTGGAAAGGCATATGATAGAAGGTGACTTTGTTCTTTTTAATCGACAGCCCAGCCTTCACAAAATGTCCATTATGGGCCATCGGATACGAATCATGCCATACTCGACATTTCGGCTCAATTTATCCGTCACTTCACCCTACAATGCTGATTTCGATGGGGATGAAATGAATATGCATGTATGTCAAACATTCGAGACGCGAGCAGAGACCAATGAACTCATGCTTGTCCCTAAGTGCATCGTAAGCCCCCAGGCTAATCGCCCGGTTATGGGGATTGTGCAAGACTCCCTTCTGGGCTGTCGGAAAATTACGAAGCGAGACACATTTATTGAAAAGGTATTTAATCTTAACATTTGTTAGGCATGTTGAGGCGGTTCTGCTGTCCATTTAACTGTTTGGAGCTCTCATCGATCTTCATCAACTCTGACATTGCCTCACTATGATACAGGATGTGTTCATGAACATCCTCATGTGGTGGGAAGATTTTGACGGGAAGATGTCAATCCCAACAATTCTAAAACCAAGGCCTCTTTGGACCGGCAAGCAAGTCTTCTCGCTTTTCATTCCTCGGGCTGTCAACCTCATCCGTTTTTCTGCATGGCATCCAGACGAGGAAAACAAGAAGTTTCCTGATTTTTCACCTGGAGATACACAAGTACGGGTGGAAAAGGGTGAACTACTTACTGGCATTCTTTGCAAAAAGACGATGGGAGCGGCTAGTGGAGGCCTCACTCACACCATCTGGTATGTTCAACATTCTTCCTCCCTGCATATCATTTTCACTTCTTCTGAATTTTTTTGCTTTGTTAAGGAACTTAATTGCTATTTTCCTTGTTTGCAGGGAGGAGGTGGGGCCTGACGCTGCCCGTAAGTTTCTGGGGCATACCCAGTGGCTGGTCAACTACTGGCTTCTGCAAGAGGGCTTTAGCATTGGAATTGGAGACACCATTGCTGACGGTTCGACCATGGAAAAAATTAATGAGACTATTGCTAATGCAAAGAACAGTGTGAAAGAACTCATCAAAAAGGCACAGGACAATAAGTTGGAGGCTCAGCCCGGACGTACACTCATGGAGTCATTTGAAAATCACGTGAATCAGGTAAGGGAAGTCTGGAGAGGGGAACCGGCTGGATGGCATAAAGAGCAAATTGAACACTTATGGGCGAAAAGAACCAACTTATGGGTGTTGATATGTTCGTTTTTGTTGATGTGTGCAGGTGCTTAATCGAGCTCGTGACGACGCTGGAAGGGAGGCCCAATCCAGTTTGTCCGAAGAGAACAATGTTAAGGCCATGGTGACAGCCGGTTCGAAGGGCTCCTTTATCAATATCTCTCAGATGATTGCATGTGTGGGTCAGCAGAACGTTGAGGGAAAACGTATTCCATATGGGTTTGTTCAGCGCACATTGCCACATTTCACCAAAGACGACAATGGGCCGGAGAGTCGTGGTTTTGTGGAAAACTCTTATTTGCGAGGTCTAACACCACAGGAGTTTTTCTTTCACGCTATGGGTGGAAGAGAAGGTCTTATTGACACTGCGGTGAAAACGTCTGAGACAGGATATATTCAACGTCGGCTTGTGAAGGCCATGGAGGACGTCATGGTTAAGTATGATGGAACAGTTCGGAACAGTCTCGGGGATGTCATCCAGTTCCTTTACGGCGAGGATGGCATGGATGCTGTCTGGATTGAGAGTCAGAAACTGGATTCTATGCGGATGGATAAGAACACGTTTAATAATGTGTATCGCTTTGAGCTTGATAGGGATGACTGGAACCCATCCTACATGCCTCCACAGTTTGCAGAGGATATTCGCACGATTGCTGAATTTAGGGATGTGCTTAATGCGGAAGTCACTCAGTTGGAGGAAGATCGTCGAATTCTTGGGACTGAGATTGCTCCTATGGGGGACAGTACATGGCCTCTTCCGGTGAACCTTAAACGTCTTGTGTGGAATGCACAGGTATGTATATGAGTGACATCTCAATCTGATTATCAAGGTTCTTGAGTTTTGGGTTGGTGTAATAATGGAATAGGATCAGAGGGATAGGGATTTGGGCTTGGTTCTGTATATATTGAGGAAGCAAAGAGATGGTTATAGAATAGCAGGATATATCATAATCATGATGTTGGAATACCATTGTCGATTGTTCATGCATATGGGGTAGTTTAATATGTTGGACCAGAATGGCGGGTTTGGCAGGATATATCTACTTCTTTTATCGTAAAGTTAGGAGTCTCCAGGCTTTGCATAGCTGTCATTGCTGAATCGTTTGACAGAGACTCTGGTTGTTCACTTGCTGATTTATGTTTTAAAACAATATAATTTTCCGGTGGTGATTGGCCAAGCGGGATAACGAGATTTCGTGAACTCTTGCAACTATGACTGATTTCAGAACAATAACAATACGGTTTATGGCGCTTGTGATTGAAACAGAAACTGTTTAAAATCAACTTCCAGCAACCTTCCGACATGTATCCTATGGACGTGGTCGATGCGGTGGACAAGCTGCAAGAGCGCCTCAAAGTGGTTCCAGGAGATGATCAGATCAGCCGTGAGGCACAGAAGAATGCTACTCTCTTTTTCAATTGTCTTCTGCGCTCAACCCTTGCAAGCAAACGGGTACTCAAGGAATACAGGCTGAATCGTCAGGCCTTTGATTGGGTCATAGGAGAAGTAGAGGCTCGCTTTTTGCAAAGTCAAGTGGCACCTGGGGAGATGATTGGCTGTGTTGCAGCACAGTCCATTGGTGAGCCTGCCACACAGATGACTTTGAACACCTTCCATTTTGCTGGAGTTAGTGCGAAGAATGTGACACTGGGAGTGCCACGGCTGAGAGAAATCATCAATGTGGCTAAGAAGACAAAGACACCATCCCTGACAGTATATTTGAAGAGAGATCTTGAATATGACTCCCAGGTAGTAAGTCGTGAGGAGGCATTAAGGAGAGATGCGGTAAAGAAGGAGGCAGCAAAGAGTGTGCAGGTAGAGCTGGAGTACACAACATTACGTGGTGTGACACAGGCAACAGAGATCTGGTATGATCCAGACCCAATGAGTACAATTATTGAGGAGGATATGGAGACAGTCCGATCATATTATGAAATGCCAGATGAAGACGTCAACCCGGACAAGATATCACCATGGCTTCTTCGAATAGAACTGAACAGGGAAATGATGGTCGATAAGAAGCTTACCATGGAGATGATTGGCGAGAAAATCAACCAGGAGTTTGAAGACGATCTTACGTGCATTTTCAGTGACGATAATGCGCAGAAGCTAATATTGCGAGTTCGCATCATGAATGATGATGCAGGAAAGGGAGAGGTGGCAGATGCACAGGATGATGATGTGTTTTTAAAACGTATTGAAGGGAACATTCTAACAGATATGGCTTTGCGTGGGATTCCTGACATTCGAAAGGTGTTTATTCGTGAGATGAAGCGGCAGAAGTTCGACGAGGAGTTGGGATTCAAGCCAGAAGCTGAGTGGGTGTTAGATACAGAAGGAGTGAATATGTTAGCAGTCATTTGCCATGAGAAGGTAGATGCTTCTCGCAGTACCAGTAACCATCTGATAGAGGTGATAGAGGTGTTGGGTATTGAGGCAGTCCGACAGGCACTCCTTAAGGAGCTTCGAGATGTCATTTCCTTTGATGGTTCCTATGTCAATTATCGCCATTTGGCCATTCTTTGCGATGTCATGACTTATCGTGGACATCTTATGTCAATCACTCGCCACGGTATCAACCGCAATGACACGGGTCCCATGATGCGCTGCTCCTTTGAAGAAACTGTCGATATTCTTTTGGATGCCGCAGTCTATGCTGAGGCAGACCACCTGCGAGGAGTGACAGAAAACATTATGCTCGGTCAACTTGCCCCTATTGGCACTGGTGACTTCGGTTTACACTTGAATGAGGGCATGCTGAAGAACGCTATCGAGCTTCAATTACCGTCCTACATGGAGGGAGGAATGGATGATTATGGCATGACACCTGGCCGATCTCCTGGCCCAGGTACCACTCCTCATCGGGACATCACTATGTCTCCAAGCTATCTCTCTAGTCCAAACTTACGCTCTTCCCCAATGTCGAGAGATGCTACATTTTCCCCATATGTTGGTGGCATGGCCTTCTCCCCTGGTCCATCATCGCCGGGCTATAGTCCTGCTTCTCCTGGTTACAGCCCAACTTCTCCCGGATACAGTCCTACCTCCCCCAGTTACAGTCCGGCCTCTCCTTCATACAGTCCTACATCACCTGGCTATAGTCCAACATCTCCTGCATATTCTCCTACAAGCCCATCATACTCACCCACTTCTCAAACATACAGTCCCACATCACCAAGTTACAGTCCAACTTCTCCTAGCTACAGTCCAACATCACCAAGTTACAGTCCCACATCACCAAGTTACAGTCCCACATCTCCAAATTACAGTCCCACCTCACCTAGCTACAGTCCCACTTCTCCAAGCTACAGTCCGACCTCACCTCGCTACAGTCCGTCGTCACCCAGTTACAGTCCTACCTCGCCTGCTTATAGTCCCAGCTCTCCTGCGTATAGCCCCACCTCTCCAGGCTACAGTCCGTCATCTCCGAGTTACAGTCCAACGTCACCAAGCTACAGTCCTACCTCTCCAAGCTACAGTCCCACGTCTCCAAACTATAGTCCAACATCACCCAGTTACAGTCCCACATCGCCAAGCTACAGCCCAACATCACCGGCATATTCACCGAGCAGCCCAGCATATTCACCAACAAGTCCTGCTTACAGTCCATCATCTCCAACTTACAGGTGAGTGTTCTGATGAGATATCTCTTGATATGTTGTATGTATTTTTTTGTTTATGTTTATCAAGGAGGTTTTTATTATGTTCGATATGCCCTCTTTGGCTGCTTCAAATGGATGTACGGACGTCGTGATATTTTTTGCCTTTTATTCAATGATTCTGCAAGATTGTAAATGAAACCAAACATTTGAAACACACACACACACACACACACACACACACACAGGATTGCTAAATAGTGAAAGGGTTTGTTAAGTGGACACTTGCAATGTGACCTTTTGTATTCTAGAAACTTTCACGTTTGCTTGGTGCTATGGTCGCAGTTAACAGCTTTTGTTACGCACATGAGAAACACTTTCCGATGTGTACTTACACAGTACATGTTGAAACGTACATGTTAAAATACACAGCATTCGGTCACCTTACTATAGACAATCACAATAACCACAACTTCTTTCAGCAGAAACTAATGTTTCTTGATTTTTCTTCTTCAAATGCTATGTATACTGAAATTGTGGTTGTGGTCTTGATGAGCCGATTGCAAGAGTTACTAGTTATTTCCTTTTTTTCTATCTGTTGGATCCTGATTTCAATGTTGAGAGCTTTGCAGTCCTACTTCTCCGTCTTATTCTCCGACATCGCCATCATATTCCCCTACAAGCCCATCCTACAGTCCCACCTCTCCGTCTTATTCACCATCCAGGTTCGGCTTTTGATTTTTGCATGCCGTTTAACCATACTGGCAAACAATTGTTTTACCTTTTTTTGCTTTGTTTTTTTTTTGTTTTTCTTTGCTTTTCTTGCGTGCTATGGTAAGACAGTGCTGACATGGACCTTTTCTTTCTTGCAGTCCTGCATATTCACCGGCTATGCCACCTTACCGGCCAGGATCGACTCAATACAGGTATTGTGTTATTGTTTTGTTTTTGTTATCCTTTTCCGTACTGTAGCTAATTCGTTTGATCTAGGTGTTGTGTTCTTGTTCTGTTTTTGTTACCTGATTCCTTACTGTAGTTTTTCGTTTTATCCAGGTAATTGTGATCTTGTTTTGTCTTCGTTGCCTGTTTCTTTACTGTAACTTTTTCGTTTTATCTAGGTCGTTGTGTTTTTGTTCTGTTTTTGTCACCCAATCCCTTTCAGTACGTTGTATCTATTTTCTGATGTTTTATCGTTGTATCGTTTTGTCATTTTATCGTTTTATCTGACGGGTGTTTCTTTGTCTTTCTCTTTTGTTGGTTTTTGGGTTTGCAGCCCATCGGGGGATTACTCCCCTTCAGTTCAAGGCTATTCACCAGGGGGTGATTACTCACCCAGTCAAGACAAAGAAGAGTCTCAGAAATCATCTCAGAAGTCGTCATAGTTGTTTCCACCACATTCAGCTTTTCAACAAGGTTAGAGGTAGGTCCTTTTTTACAAAAATAGGTAGAGAGGTTGTAAAGCTGAAAACGTGGAGGTTTTTTAAGTAGAGATCCTGTGTTTTGTACAAAAGCGTATTCACGTTGATGGGTTCGATGTATTCACTACAGTACCCGATTTTGTTAATGATTGTATCGCTGTTTTTTGTCGAGCAAGAAAGCTGCAAGTACCAAAAGAGGGTGGGTTTTTATGTTTTGTAAGCCTTCTTAGAAAGGCTATACTCAAGTCAAGGGTTTGTATCTGCAGAAGTTTTAGGGTCGTTAATTCATTTTTGAGTCCTGAAGTCTCTGCTTCCGCAGGAAGTATATTTTTTACACTAGCGAGTTGAGCTTTTCATGTTAACTGTTGACCTGGCTTTTAACAAAAAAATGGAAAATTAATTACACCATTTTAGTTCTCCATCTTGTCATTTTCTGGACTCTTATACAAGGCATCAAGGTGTTTTTGATTTCTCCTTGTAAGGAACTCCTTGTAAGGATGGTGTCCTCGTCTTTGGTTAAAATCTTTGTAGTAAAAGACTTTTCCAAATGTTATTCAACAAAAGATCAATATTGTTAGGTGCGAAAAACGTTTAGGCGTTATTTACATGGGTGCCAGAAAAAGCCCTTAATGTCCAATGTTATTTTAACAAAGTGAAAATATTCTTTTAGTCCTACCTGAGTCCTCGTGTCTCTTAGAAGGTTTTCAAAAAACATTTGATACGACTATGTTAATAACACGTTTCATGAGGCTGGATGCTTCAAATACAGAAGTTTGTGCTTTAAGCCCAAATGATTTATAACCTATCTTGTCCATGACATGCGGGATTATAAGTCTGTCAAATGCAATAGAAGTGTCGTTTGTGGGTACAATACCATCTTAAGGTGAAAAACTATGTTCAAACTCAAAGTAATGTACTTCACTTTCCAATCGTCGGGAGATTTATCTACAAGAAGCTTTGAACATTTTCACTTCAGCTGGAATTTATATCCTGACAAAATAGGTGAAAATCTGAAAAATCTCATTACTGGTTATGATGCGTGTCTCTTGAAACTCTAGCAATAGACAATGAAATGTTAATCTTCAGTAATTAGTCATCGTCAAATATAATGCATGACACACAGTTTTACACCGGAAGAGTCAACAGGCAATATACGTTAAGAACATCTGACAGGTGCAAAATTGATTTACATTTAAACGAGGTCAACATCTAAACAAAAATGTGCAAGTAACAAGTTACCTACCAGTAACTACAACTATCCCCCTATACGTTACCATAATGGTCATGACAACCTTCGCTCTTGTCGGACATTAAGAGAATGGGCTATGTAGAAGCGACATAAATAGGACTACCTCTGAAGGTTCATGTGGCCAAGATTTATTCAATAAATATTGCAGCCTGTTTTCATTGGTACCTTGGATATACAAAGCTGCGAACTATGGTCCCAGCTGCGTAAAAACCTGGGAAAATGCATAACTCTACAGTTGCTGTAGTGCATTTACAAATGTTCTGTGCTTCGATAAGTCTCATAAATCTTTCATCAATTGTAACACCTTTGTTGATTTTGAGCATTGAAAAGGGAATTTCAACAGCGAGCTGATGAAGCGACCAGAAAGCATTACATAATCGAAAAAACGCGAGCTTCTCATGGGTCTCATAGCCCATAATACACTGGATAGTCTCCAAGCATTCTGGGTTGGTGGCTTTCTGTCGACCTCCAAGCAAGTTGGCAAGCTGCACCAACTTCTCTTTGAGGAATTTTTTGAAATCTATTTTTTGGTTAATCATCGGAAGCATAATTTCTTTTGCCACATCCATCTCCAAGTTTATGTGCCCGTTTGGATGTAAATAACCAGAATTAATTCCAGTAAGCATGGTTGTTGACACACATGCTTCCAATATGTACCTAATATCTGCTGGAAATTGGAGAATAGTATCCGGTTGGAGCTTTTGAATGCTCTTATCAAATTGTACTCCATATTTTTTTTGCAGTTGTTTTTGAAAGATTCCTGTATAAACCGATATAGCACTCTTAGCACTGGCAGTCATCTCTGTCAACTTCTCAACCATCAAACTTCTCGCACAAAATGTGCTACTTAGAGGAAGCATAACTGTCTCCACTGTGTGTTTCACTAGAGCTACTTCTGTCATGTCAATGTCATTCTCAAGCTTTGTCGTTTTTTCCAAAAGAGCAGTCTGCCTGTGGATAGACTTTTGCAATGCTGACAAAACTTTACAATGTGCCTTTGCCAAATTCGCCTTTTCATGGTTCTGTCTGAGCTGGCGCTTGTTTGGAGCCTCCCCTGTTTTGTTGTTTGATTGACTTTTCTGAGAGAATGGCGCAGCCTCATCCTTGCATTCAACATCCTGGCAAGAGACACCGATTCTAGTCGGAATACGGTTTGTGTATAGCCTCGTAAAGGCTGACACAAGGATCTTTACTATGTTGAGATGAATATGCATAATTCTTTCCATGTCCTCTGTATGTCGATCAGGTATCTTCTGCCGTTTCAAGTATACGTTGCTTGAATTAGTCTCCAGCCAGTCCTGTGGCTGGAAATTTGTCTCCTGGAGTTGACTTAATTCTTGCTCAAGTGCTTGTGTCATCTTCTCCATCACTTCCAATTTTAAAAGAACTGATGCATATAGCTTCGATTGTGGGAGCGCGATCACTACATGTCCAAGTAATGATGCTACAGACGAAGAGCAATTCGAACAAATATTTGAAGAACTCGTGCATGCATGAAAGCCCTGCATTTCAAACTGACACTTGACATCTTCCATGGAAAGCAAGAATTCGTTGGAAACAAAAAATAGTATCACATAAATTTTAAAATTATCCCGAATTTACACATACAACATAACTAATTACATGTTGAAGAATCCTGTAGCCTTCACAAAGATATCGTGTTCAATAGACATAATAAATATTGTCCTTAGATTCCAGCTGTGAATTTCTCCAATAAGGTCCAATAGAGATACTGTTTCTAAGTTCATGTTTGAACCCTTAACAAACGTAGCTAGAAAATGTCAAGTTCCGGTCAAATTAAAGGAAATGTCATAGAAGCAGGTGTATATGAAAAACAGCCTTCTACATTCCCCACCGCATACTTCCAACAAGGAAAAACGAGCACTCCTCTGGCGGTTGAGAATTTCCCTTTGGTACAAAACACTGAGGAACCTAAGCTTGGGAACTAACATTAACACTTGGGCACACCGCTGACCGCTCTTTTGTGAACCATACTCATTGCCTTGATGTTGACGGCATGACAGAGCTTTCACCGTAAACGGATAAACATTCCTTGAAAAAAAACAGTTCAGTTGGAGCTAACTGTTAACGCTGAAAGTGATTCAAGGTGCCCGTAACTGTACGGCGATGAACTTTAGCCTGCTGTAATTCCTAAATCCTAATGCTGCTTGCGAATGGAATCAATGGATGTGATGGCGCTTGTCAAAAATTTTAAATTTGACGTCGATAATCCTTGTCGGTTGTCACGCTACTAATGTAGTACGGATGGATGAAATGCAGAAACGTGCATGTACTTCGGTAGCCAGCTTCAAATTCTACCGCATTGGTGGGATTACGGTACGGCAGCGTTCAGCGTGTGACTTACGCTAGTCCGTATTTTAGCTTGTCCAAATCCAAATGTGGTGGAAGCCCTCTATACGGGCTATAGATCAAAAGTGCGGTTTAGTACGCCTGTAGTACGTGCACTAACTGCAGTACTAAAATAATTACAGTGCGGAAACTACCCTAATATAGTATGCACTTTAAAATTGCAATAGTCTAAAATATTGGCTTTGAAATGTACACCAATAGATTTCAGAATTGAAAATCTAAATTAATTGGCTTGTCCCACGTCACATGAAATCTGACGACGTGACCCTGGCCATGGCAAGGCTAGGACCAGCCAACCGCAACAAAAAAATGTCCGATCAATTCCTTTTTCATGAAAAGACCTGTCAAGTATCAGCGGAATCTCAAAAGCTGTCCAAATAATAAGATTTTGTAAAATAAAGTTTTTCCGTTCTCGGATGCGTGAAGAACGGGCTGTTGAACGCGCAATATGTTGCAGCCGTAAAGAATACGTACTTTTAGTTCTGTACGACTGGAATATGTCTAACTTATTGGCATAACAAACGCCGAAAGTATTACGCTGTCTCGTCCGTGAACCCTTGCACATTTTGGCTTACATTAGAAAAAATTGTCGTAATTGTGCCATAAAGTCTTTACACTACACCGCCAATCGCTATTAGTGTCAAGGAATAAATAGCGTAAAAGAAAAATTAGAGTCATTAGCGCTAATTGGGAATTTCAAAATTTTAGGGTAAGGGTAACATTCCATTAGACGAAAAGTGGGGTTCGTTATTGGACGCCGTACGTTTTCGTACAGTGCCGTACATAGTCGTACCCTAAAAATTGTGTTTTCAGACGAAACATCGTTACTGGAAAGCTGTCGGGAAGCTCCAATGATGTAGGCGTAATTCTTGACCGTCGGATGTTTCACTTTTTGAGATCCACAAAGCAATCGCGCACATCATCCAGTGCCCCCCGACTCTCCTCGCGAGGAGAGTTGGGGCCCACTGGATGAATGCCATTCAGTACCATTGGTACACGTGAAAAAGCAAAATAATTTCTACTTTGAACAAGCGATCACAGGCGTGCACGTCGTACAAGCCATTGTGTCGCTTGCCACGCTGAATGCAGGTCAGGTTGAAAATATCCTCGCACCCTCCGTCTGACATCCACCTACATTCAAAGTTTGCCGCGACATTCAAAGTTTGCCTCGTCCTTTTGCATTTCCGTTTCGAAATTTAGGTTTCCATTTTCAAAATCAAAATCTGTCCGAAAACTTTTTGTACGAATCATTATCTACCACCGATCGTACACATATTTCGTACAGATATTCCGTTTGTAGATTTTTTTAAGATTTTTAGAATCTGGAACCTAACCTATGTGGCGCCAATCATAATTGAGGAAGGTTTGTTACTGGCCCGACATAATGGAGCGGACTTCCAGTAAAAGCTGTTCAGTAGACTTGTGCGTACATTTATTGGGACCGCCTAATGGAGTGTTACCCTAAGGGTGGCGTTCTGTCAGGATTTTTGTAATCGTACGACGAACATTCAAGGATGCTACACCGCGCATCGTTATTAGTGTCAAAGTCACTAATTTGGGTTCTTAAATTTTTGATTATTTTCCTCAAATAGGATACATGATTTTAATTTTTCCTTGACGTTAATTGAGGTACCGTACAAAATAGCGTAACGAACTAAAGTTCAATAAAATCTAAATAGCGTGGTGTACGGTCGATGTCAGACCGTACATAAATGTACCTTTTCAAGTGAAAATTTTACAAAAAATGAATTAAATCGGACGCGTTCGCATAGAAACGTGCGCTAAAAAAACAGGATTGGTATGACATGTAAATAAGTCTGACATGTACGGACATTTAAATTTCACTATGGTGTACGATTTTTTATATTTTGTACGGATACATATAATAATGTATATAATCATACAGAAAATTTTCCATTTTTGCTGTTCCAAATCAGCGTTAACACTGAAATTAGAATAAACCTTTTTTTTTTAATTTTCAAATTCTTAATTAGCGTCAATGAAGGTATATTTACTTACACACTATTTAAAATTTGACACTATGCGCGGTGTACATTTTGAACAATGTTCTTTCAAGCAGAGCTACATTTTGAACGATGTTCTTTCGCGCAGAGTCTATAATCCACGTGCTCAGAAATGAGTGGTACCGCGTAAGATAAGATCGTAAATTGAAAATCATCGAATATTTTTTACACCGACCAGCTTCAACTCGAATATCATCTGCATACCATGTACGTGCGGACCAGGGCATCGTACCACACAAATCTTTGCGAACGCTTGTCAGATGTCAGCTCATTTTTTTATATTTTTTGCTTTTTCGCGTGACGAAGAACGCTTCCACAAATAGTGTGACGGATGGCCGGTAACAAAAATAGAGCGACAAAAGTTCGTCACGAGATTACTTTTCTGATTTCGGTTGGATTTTTGAATGGATGTATCATGCGCGAAATTTTTCGATTTCCGTTGGTTGTTGTCTTGACACGTATGCTCATTATCCAAGTTGTCGCGGCTCAAACTTTTTTGTAAATGGTGATGTACCTCAAATTTTTCTGTAAATGGTGATGTACCTCCTCGAGGTACATCACCATTTACATAAACTTTCGACGCGAATGCTTCTCGAAAAAAGCATCCAACGGTCATTGTTACCTCCCATACCTTTGGAGAATATTGGCAAGATTCTTTGTATTGTTGTTCGCTTATAAAAACAAATAAGAAGTACGGCATAGTACAGAGGACAGATTTTTGTAACAACCCACTTTCGCTTGATGGAAGGCCACCCTAAATCATTTACATTTAGAAATTTTGTTTTTTTTTAAGTAGTATAGATAATTCAATTTGAGAATTTGAAAAAAATTGGGGGCACCGAATTAGCATTATTAACGCTAATAGCGATTGGTGGTGTACAGTACACCGCCAATCGCTATTAGAGTAAATAAAAAAATAGTGTAAAAAAAAAATTAGTGTTATTAACGCAATTTGGGAAAAAAAATTCAAAAAAAAACATATATACTAATTAATCACTATGGGTGGAGTTCCATTAGACAAAAAGTGAGATTGTTTACAGAAATTCGGACCTATCCATACTACGTCGTACCTCTTATTTTGTTTTTATCCGGAAAACAACATCACAGAGAATATTGCCACTATTCTCCAAAAGTGTGGGAGTTAACAATGACCGTTGGATATTTTTTTGCAAAGCATTCGCTTCAAAAGTTTTTGTAATTAGTGATGTACCTCGCGAGGTACATCACCAATTACAAAAAAAAATTGAGCCGCAACACGGTGGATAACGAGAATACGTGTCAAGTTGGCAACCAACGGAAATCAAAAAGTTTCGCATACGACATACGCATACAAAAATCCAATAGAAAATACAAACGAAATCGCGTAACACACTTTTGTCACGATTTATTTGTTAGCGCCGATTCGTCACCCTATTTCTAGTAGCGCTCATTCGTCACGTGTAAAGACAATTCGTCACGCGTAAAAACATGATCCCTATAAAAATGAGGTGGTATCAGACAGGGCGTCTACAAAGAGTATAGAAGTTGTGTTAGACGGTGACCTGGTACGCACGTTGTAGAAATTAATGGTCCATTTTTAGTATTTTCTAGGTCTAAATAGAAATATAGAAAGAAGCCGAGGCAATCTACCTCTAACTTCTCTCTCCAACTCTCAAACTTGTCGTAGTCACTGAGAAATTGGAGAAGGAGCTAGAACCATGGCTACCTAGGCTATCCAGAGGTTTACGGGAAATTTATATTAGTTAGGCGTTTATTTTATCTAAAAGGTATGTGCCGGCCATAGGATTTGATGCTTGTACCTACCGGCTGGCAAACAGTGGATAGCCGGTAGCCCTAGCCGTTAAGTCTAGAACTAGTGTTACGTACATGGTCCAGTGGCAGATTGTGTTGAAGATATGAGAAACATCTGCGGG
>JBBHKE010002445.1:165441-213601 GCA_037447655.1 Zygnema cylindricum | reverse complement strand
CCACCATGGAGGCTGAGTATATGGCCTCTTGCTCTGCTGTAAAAGAATTGATGTGGGTCAAGTCTTTGCTTGGTGAGCTTGGTCACCTCAAGAGTGGTGTGCAGAAAATATTTTGTGATAATCAGGCAGCAATCGCTATTTCTGCCAATCCTAACCATCATTTTAAAGCCAAACACATGGACATCAGACTCAGCTTTGTTAGAGAGAAAGTAGAAAACAAAATAATCAGTTTAGAGTACGGACCAGATAGTGAGATGGTAGCAAATATGATGACCAAACATGTGCCTTCCCCTAAGCTAATTTTTTGCAGGGAGAAGTGTGGTCTGAAATTAAAGATTGACTAGAAAATAAGGGGAGTGTAGAAACTAATGGTTTTTAAAGTATTTTCTAGGCCTGAATAGAATTAAAGAAGCCGAGACAGTCTACCTCTAACTTCTCTCTCCAACTCTCAAACTTGTCGCAGTCACTGAGAAATTGGAGAGGAAGCTAGAGCCATGGCTACCTAGGATATCCTGCGGTTTACGAGAAATTTATACTAGTTAAGGGATTATTTACTAAAAGGTATATACCGGCCACAGGATTTGATCCTGGTACCTGCTAGCCGGCAACCATGAATAGCCGGTAGCCTTAGCCGTTAAGTCTAGCAGTAGTGTTACCGATTATATAGTACGATATTTATTTAAACATTAATACGTAGGTTAAATCATTTAACTGTAACTGTGAACGGTATTCATAGATCCGTTAATGTATAAGTACGGAATATGGTACATGCACGAAATCCATACCGCGCATTAATTTCGTAAGTGAAACGAATACCGCTCATGTATTTATTACAGCTACGATTAAATTAGATTCTAATCGGACGGCCGGAATTAGCGCCGAGATCGCGGAAGAAGATTTCGGCGGTTTGTGGCCATCGCCACATCGGATGACGCGTGGCGCAATTACATTGGATCATGGAATCTTCGAAGATCATGGCACCGAATCCGGATATGACATGTGTCGACATTTGGGCCATGTCGTACAATGTTCGTACATAAAGTACACCGGCAGCTGTACTTTTGCGTACGAAACTGTATTTTGATTGGTTCCGTACATCAGTAGATAGAGTCTGTGAGAGAGATAGGACTTAGAAATATTAGGAGATAGGACCCTCTCTCCCAGAGAGCTTCTGTACAAAAGGTTAACTTTGACCCTCTATATTAGGAGATAGGACCCTCTCTCCCAGAGAGCTTCTGTACAAAAGGTCAACTTTGACCCTCCATAACTTACTGCTCTGTGGAGCAAATTCATAGATTCTTTTTGCTATCGACTCAGGGGAGTCTTGCCTTCACAGAGGTGTAGGTGGTCAGAGTTTTTGTCTGCCAGGGTGGCAGTTATTTTTGTTGAAACACAAAGGGGTCAGGATTATCTTAGAGGCTTCTTGGAAGCTGTCCACTCTGAGGACTTATGGAGGTCTCAGAGTTTCATTAAGGTGTATAGGGCTTGATAGATATATATATATATATATACAATCATACGTAGAATTTTTCATTAAACTAGGTGAACAACATTTAGAACATAAAACTAGTTGCAAAAAAAATGGTACTGACATTTGTTTCGACGGCCCAGATACAATTTGGATTTGAATCGACGGCCGTGGTGCAAGCCGGGATTTCGGAGTAGGCGACGTGGCATTTTTGGGCACCGCCACTCCGGATGACACATGGCATGTTCTTACAGGACTGCGAAATCTCCGGAACGCGAGATGACGAGTCCGAATATGACACATGTCACATAATGGCACTGTCGTACATGGACTGTACAGAAGGTACTCCGGCACCTGTACTTTCTGTACGGTACATTTATGATTTTGGTCCGTACCCTAACTAGTTCTATGTTGACCATAATTTCAACGGTCAACACGGAATGACGACCATTGAAATTCAACGATCAACAAAGATCCATTCGCCAAGTCAAATTGACACGTGGCATCATCTTTTTGGATACCGGAGAAGAAAGTGACAAAACGGCGACGACGTTTTTGCCACGTGGCATGCCTGGAGTGGTGTCAAATATTTCCGTACATAAAGTACGGCGGCTATCGTACTTTCTATGTACATTATATAGTGTGCTGCAATTTGATTGGTCTAATGGGATTGTGAGTAGGTTTCAGGACTTAGAATTTTTTTGGTAGGTAGTCCCCTCTCCTAGATAGCATCTTGTATAAAAGGCAAACTTTGGCCAGCCATAATTATAAATTTACTTGACCATTTTCAGTTATTCTTTTTGCTGCAGACTCAAGGGAGTCTAGGCTACACAAGGGTGTAGTCGGTCAGAGTGCTTACCTGCCAGGGTGGCTGCATTTCTAAGGGAAAGTCAAAGTGGGGAATGTTATCCAAAACGCATATTCTAACTTTGCATTATGTGGTGGAACTGAGCACACAAAAAGTCTTATTTCACAAGGGTGAAGCTATAATGGGGTTTTGATTGTCAAGGGGTCAATCATTTGGGTTTATATGAATTTGGAGTTGGCACTATCTAGATTAGCTTCTTTGGATCTACGAATTCTGTGTGGCAATGGAGTCCATAGAATTTTATACAGGCGCGTGTTAGGATAGATATTTATCGTTTGAAGGGTACGTGAGTGGATTGGGTCCACCTGGTCCTAATTGTATTGAGCATTTGCATTGTCCACGCTTTCCATACTGGCCATTTGGCCGTGAGTGGCCTTGTGTTTTTCTTGTTGTCTGTTAAACGTGGAATTTTATTGTTAGATTTGGCCGTTGGTGGCCTTGGATAGAACTATTTTCTGCCTGTGGAGCTTTAAATCTGCACCTCCGGGTGCTTGTTTAGCAATTTTCTGCCTTTATAGATCTGGCCCTTTGGCCTTGCCCACTCGTTTGCAAGGTAGAGGTTTTGGTAAAAGCGACCTTTTGACTAGATATGGCCATCGTGATGTGGTATGGTTTGGCATTTGTTGCACCTCGTATAGGGCGTATCCATTAGTGGATTAGTTTGTTATCTTTGTAATTTTTATGCCCACTGATTGGGATATTCTTGACCACTCATACGGATCTACACGTAGTGGTGGAACTTTCCGTTCATTAAATTTCAATCAATCGAATTTATCCAATTCGGTTCCTTTGACGTTAAGTTCTTTAATTGAATCTAGAGCGTCCTCTACTCGTTCAGATTTTACCACAGTCTCATCTTTGTCATCCATTCCTTCCATGCTATCTGTGGAAGAGGTTGATAACGAAAGGGAACCCGATTCAGATTTCCTTTTTTTTTGGTCTCCGTTAGCACCGACTCAGGCTTTGAATTCGACTAACTCGTCTCTTTTGATGGCCTCCACATCGGAAGGCACTCCTGGTAAACTTCAATTTTGCTTTTTCAGGATGAACGATACTATGAGTTTATCTCATTTTCGAATGCTATTCGACACTGAAATGCGAGATCTAGCTTTCCGTTATCAAGATATATTTGACATGCGTGTCACTTTCTCCTTTCTCGGGCGTTACCTTCGTGGGTCCGCCCTTACCTTATATTCCCGCAAGTATGATGGCACACTTGCGATGACTGAATATTCTCCACAGTTTGCTGGTAGGCTTGAGGTCATAGGTCAAGCAGAAATGCCGTATCAAGTTGTTATTCCCGAGGTCTTAGATGCGCTTGGTAATGTTCTTTACTCGGCTGTGGCAGAGGTTCCCCACCAGTATGCAATTGCAGCCCGAGCCGCCGTCCCGGCACGACCCGGATGACTATTCCGTTACTAGACCCTCTCACCATAATGTTTAATTTGTTACAAGAGGAGTATCGCATGCAAAATCCTTACCAAGTTAAGGAATTAATGAATTTTGAGCGTAATCCGGGCGAAACTGCCCCCGCTTTACAAGCCTGCGTAAAGACATTGCGGGGAAGCGTTACCCAATTTGATTTCAGATGCGGAAGCTTTCCAGAAGTTTGTTGGACAGTTTCCTTTCCAGTCAAAGAAATTCATTCAAAATCATGTTACCCAAACATACGGTCTCAAATTTACGGTCGACCAGATAGCTCAATACGCCGTAGAATACGAGATGACGAATTGTTGGTGGGAGGCCCACGATCGACCAAAATCCCCTCAAAAAGAACCTAACCCTTTCAATTCCCCAAATCCTCGTAACTTGGGGCCAAATAATCGGCCACCAAGGGTCCTAGCCATGGGGACCTCACCAAATCAACCAATCGGATTTGTTTCTGATGTCGCAAGACCAGGCATGATGCTCGGATGTGCCCGGATAAATCTGAGACCTGTACACACTGCAAACAGACCTACCACTTTGTGTATCATTGTCACATCAAAAACCCTGAATTTTCCTATCAAAATCAGATTCAAAATGGTGGTATACCAGCTAGATCTGCCAAAGTAGTCCAACCAGTTAAAGAGCCAGAAAAAAGTCTCCACCTAAAGTATCTCGGAGAGAAAAAGAAAGAGAGGAAATGCAAACTCAAATGGTCGCTATGATAAAAGACCAGTTTGCAACCCTTATGGCTCAAGTGAAACCGCCGACTCACCTAACTGGTATGGATCGTACAGTTGTCTGGCTCGTATAGTTGTCCACCTTCCCACGCTAGCTGGTCGAGTTTTACGAGATTTAACCATTTAAAAGCGGGCAACCACGTTTGACAAGGGGATAGTTGATCACAATCGCGAGGGTAAACAGTCTAGCACACGTCTACCATTATCATTTTCTAAAGAAATCACAACCAATTTGCCCGAAACAGCTTCCACCATCACGGCGGAGGCACTCACTATTCTTGACCGCTCTATTCAAGACAGCCATAGGGTTAAAGAAAGATTATGCATTTTGTCTACTATGATTTCCGATTCACCCAACCTAAAATCTACGGTGACATCCATCCCATTTGCAGCATTACAGGCTTTACAAATGAACCGTAATCTTGACGCTCTTAGGCCTATCTCTACCGACGAGCGTAGTTCACTTGACCCACACATCAGTTTTCTAGATAATGGGAAGGGTGCATTTTCAGTCAATGGTGTCGTACCGTCATTACCACTTATGGACACCGGTGCAAAACCAATTATTTTGGGGTCATCTTTTGCACTGAAACTAGGTTTGACAGCTGATAAACTTCAGTCCACTTCCACACGTTTACTCACCTCAGCGGGAACAACCGAACCAGTTTTGGGCATTACGAAGAATCCGCTCTGTTTTAGGTTTCAAAATGGTACAGAATCCGATTTTGCGGAAGTTCATGCACACGCATTGGTCACCAAATGTAATGATTACGAGTGTTTAGTGGGGCAAGATGTGATTTCCAGGGAAGGAGGCAGCGTTGATATGTACAATCAGACTTTTTCCTACCGTCCTTCCAATTATCCGGAAAAGAAAATCTGTCTCATTCTAATTTCAGCACGCCAACCCATACCCATTATGGCTCACACAGCCCAATCTGTCCCTGCTTATTCCCGAAATTCAGTGGGATTTGAAATTTTTCATTCTCTTTCCGTAGAGGAAATTCTGCCCGACAGTCTTTCTTTGCCTGAACTTTTCAATAATTCAGGTTTTATTATTGATTCTCGCAATTTTGATCACATCTACAAACACACACTTTAGATTCCTTTATCGCGGGTTCCACCTCTTCCTCTTATTTTTGTAGATCCTTTTGGTTTTCTTCCCATTCATTGGAAACCAATTAAGGTCAAGCCTCATCAAGATGGGCTAGTCATTTAAGACCTATTCGCAGGCATAGGTACCTCTCTACTCTCATGCCTTCACAACGGATTACTTATCAAGCACTACTACTCAGTTGACACTGACCCTTTAGCTCGGAAAGACCAAACAAACGGACAATATCCACATCTTTTCTCTAAATTTGCCTTTGCTCACATGTAAACAGCCTTACCTCAAGATATTCGTTTGAAAGGCAATCAATACCTTCTCGATGTGGAACCAATCGATCTTCTCTTTGCCGGCTAGGAGTGCCAGGGAATATCACGAGCAAGCAAAGGTCTCGGCTTAGCTGATCCCCGCACAAAATTATTTTTGAATTACTTCGTATCATGCATTTGCTGCAATCTTTCGATCAACCATTGGGATATATTCTAGAAAACGTGGCAGCGTATAGCAATCCTCGACCTATAGTGTTAGGTGATTACAAGCGGATAGAAGCAATAATTAGTACTCCTCTTATCATTGATGTCGCTCGTCACGGGTCTTAAGCTCATCGGGTCCGATCTAAATGGACCAACTTGATTGATATTGGAATCCATTAGAGAAGGAGATCTTTTTGTCAGACCCCTTTTTACAGTTATTCAGACTGCACTTCTTCCTTTTCACAAAGTCCAAACTTGTT
This sequence comes from Zygnema cylindricum, assembly GCA_037447655.1. Classification (NCBI taxonomy): domain Eukaryota; kingdom Viridiplantae; phylum Streptophyta; class Zygnematophyceae; order Zygnematales; family Zygnemataceae; genus Zygnema; species Zygnema cylindricum. Next base: position 207,262 of record JBBHKE010002445.1, on the reverse strand, counting down.
TGTAGCCTGATCACTCGCCGAATTACAACATTAACCTCTCAGGCCAACCACTCAAAGTTCTCCCCGCTCTAGTGTCTTATCCACACTCTCACGCTTTCTCGGGTGATGGGCCCGGCCTGCTCAGAAATATTCATCCAGGCGGCCTAGATGAACCTACAGCCACACAGAACGGGAACAGCTTATGCATTTCCTTCCCAACACTACGGCTGCCCATTCTCTCACAGAACGACACCGGTGCATCCTTTTAGGTCGTGTCATGGTCCCTCAAACTCTTTCATTTGTCTTAGGCCTCACATTTGCAACATGTCATTACGCAGAAACCCATCCGTCTCAACCAGTTGGGGGGGGGGACGCATCACCAATTTCTAAACACATACCTACACGATCTCCTGTCACCCTTAGAGGGACACCTTCTCAATTTGTCCTCTTCCCATCCTCTATAAAACCTTCTCCGGATGTCACAATGTACGATTTCTTGAACTCTAGCCACATGTGATGGTCTATTCCGGCATATACTGCTGCCCAATCTGCTCCCTCTAGTCATATGTCAACACCTCCCCACTGGACTGCAGCCTTTCCTACTCGCAGCTTGCACCATTGGACAAACTGCTTATAGGAAACACCGGTTGTTTACTCATTAGGTCAGTCACTTATTGCGGATGAACAGCTAGCTTTTGCACAAGCTATGGAAACAATGAAGATTAAAGGTTCTGAACTCCTAAATGGAAATTTGGCTCTAATCTCTCTCAATCTGAACATGATCTACTGAACAAAGTGATTCTCCGGAATATCGACGTCTTTTCTTTCTCAATGAATGATCTTGGTCGCCATACCACCTATAAAATGTCTATAGACCTGGAAGACGATCGTCCCATTTTCAAGCCGAAACACCGCTTATTCAAAACAGAATGGGAATTAGTGGACCAACGCTGCGCTAAACTAGAGGAAGCTGGCCTTATTTTTCGGTCGGATTCTACTTTTGCAGCACCCACGCTCATGCCTAGGAAGAAAGATGCCGAAGGAAACTTTACCGATCGCCGGATATGCGGCGATTACCGTGAACTCAATGCTAGAACGATATAAGATCGACATCCAATGCCATTGGCCGAAGAAATATTTGATCATGTAGGAGGCGCTAAATATTTCACTATTTTAGATTTACGACAAGGCTTTAACGAGATTGAAATAGAGGAGAAGGACAGGCATAAAACCGCCTTTTGGGGTAGTGATGGTCGTTGGGAGTGGTCTGTCATGCCTTTTGGACTTAAGAACGCCCTTGCAGTTTTTCAAAAAGTAATGGATTCAGTTTTAGGTGGTTGCAAGTTGCACGATGTTATACTGATGATTTGATTATCGCCTCTGCCACAATTGAAGATCACGCAGCTCATATCGAATGGGTCCAAACTGAATTGAAAAAGGTTAGATTAAAATGTCATCCAACTAAATGTACTTTCGGGTTCAAGGGTGTGCCTTACCTTGGACATTTCATTTCCTCCTAGGGAATCACACCACTTGAAGCAAAAACCGAGGCTATCAGCAAACTGCCAACCCCCGTTGATCTCACGAGTCTTCGAGCCTTCCTAAGATTAGCTAATGATTATCGCATATTTTCCCTAGTTTCATCACTGTCGCTTCACCATTGAACGATCTACTCAAAAAAGAGGTCCCTTTCGTATGGGGACCTGATCAGGTTTTGGCTTTTTAGAAGTTGAAAGATGCCCTCTCTAGTGCTCCCATCCTCTTACCTGCTAATCACAAATTACCTTTCTACCTACAAACAGACTTTGGAAAGTTTAGCATTGCTGCCACCTTAACTCAGCGTGAACTAAAAGGAGAAGAATGCGTGGTCGCTTACGCAAGCAGGAGTAATAATCGTGCGGAGTCATAATACAGTAGTCATGAAGGAGAATGTCCGTAGCAGTTTGGGGTATTGTACACTTTCGTCACTACCTTTACGGAAAACCGTTTACCCTTATAACCGACCATTAACATTTACATTGGCTGATGACGAACGATAAACTGCCAGGAAAATTAGCACGATGGGCATTAATTTTACAAGAATATGATGTGGAAATAATTCACCGTCCAAGATTACTTAGCTTGAATACAAACGGCATTTCCCGAAATCCTTTGCCAGGGACCACAATAAATGGAGTCCGGCAGGATTTCGATGACAACTTAGCTTCTATGTTAGCAGGGTTTTATATAACACATTCTTTACCTTCGCTACCCGACTCCCGTTCTGCCCTTGATCCATGGCGAGACGAAGCGCTAATTCTTTTCCTCTCCTCACAAACCTTTCGACCATGCAACACATCCGAGGAGGAGGAACGAGTAAAGATAAGGGCTAAAAATCATCTTTGGTTAGGTGGTTCCCTTGTTCGATTGTTAGCGGACAGTAGTCACTGACACATGCCTCGCCCGACTGAACGCCTCTCGCTGATAAAAATTATCTTTGGTTAGGTGGTTCGCTAGTTCGTTTGTTAGCGGACAGTAGTCACTGACACGTGCCTCGCCCGACTGAACGCCTCTTGCTGATTGAACAAATTCACACCGAGTTGGGTCTCTATGGGACCAAGCGCACCTTAAGCTTGCTGCAGGCACGCTATTGGTGGTTTGGGATGAAATCTGATGTCGCTGCGGTATTGCACAAGTGTGCAATATGTGATTGGCAAAGTACCTCTTTTAGCAACCGGCAGACTACCCTCCAACCATTACCCATCAAGGGGTTATTATACCGCTGGTCGTGCGATTTGGCATGCCCCTTCTCGATATCTCGGAGGGGGGAAGAAAATATAAAGATCATGGTTGAAAATTTTAGCAAATGGGTTGAAGTAGTAGCGTTACCACACAAAACTGCTAAACTCACCACCGTCGCTTTTAAAGAACATGTCCTTATAAGATACGGCGCTCCAGCCGAAGTCCTCACAGATCAATAGATTGAATTCCACGGAGAATTCTAAGAAATGCTAGATGACGCTCTCATAGACCATCGTTAAACAAGTCGCGATCATCCACAAGCTGATGGATTGGCGGAACGTGCAGTTCAGACCTTCAAGGGGGCATTACGCAAGCATTGCTTGGAGAAACATCTAACAGTGTGGGACGAGTCACTTGGCTATATTGCCATGGAGTATCGAATGTCGGTACAGGCGAGTTTTGCTAATTTCAATCCATACTATGACTTGTTTGGGCGTCAACCCTTGTTGGGTAGGAATATTCAAAAAGCTGCAAGCTTTCCGCTTCTTTTACTGTCTGACGGGGTTTTTCTAGAAGAACTCACTAACCGGGCGCTACTTTTCCCCCGAGAGATGCCTATGGCCTTTGACAACCTGTAGATCGCCCAACACCGGGATAGTTTGCGCTTTGCCACGACGCGCAGCGGCAGCTACTGGCCCCAACAGAAGCCTTACGGAGTGGGAGATTATGTCTACTTACGTCGCCAATCCTTTGATACCTTGGACACATATGTTTTACCTCATATTCTCCGAATAATCGAAGTAGACACGAATGGCATTGTAGGACTTCAAGGAGCAGATACGCGAAACTTTCGGAAACATTCGAAGAACTATGCTCCATGTTATTTGTCGCATCTCTCCCAAGACATGGACCCAATGCGTATGCATATCACGGAGGCTACAGAATGCACACTTTGCAACCGAGCCAACGGAGAAACGTCAATGCTTCTATGCGACCATTGCAACCAGGGATTTCACATGGAGTGTGTGGTTCCTCCGTTAAGAGCGGTTCCGGACGGTCATTGATCATTGGGTGCAGAGAGTTACCAATCGTATTGGCCAGCCCTTCGGCAGGCTAAAGAGCTGGGGGGGGGGGAATAAACTTAGCCTCCTAGCTTCCTCTCCCACCCTACCTTTATTTTTCTTATGATATGTTTATTTGTTGCTTGCTGCTTGTACATATTCATTTTCACTTGTTTTTTGAGAGGTTCATGACTTTCTCGCTTATTTCGTTATTATTTATCTTTCAGTTAGTTCTGTTGCATGTTTATCATAATCTTTGTCACATGCACGACATCAATCGTCGTCGATCACACTCCCCTCCGGCCCCACAGATGAGGATTGGAATTTCGTTCTTGAGTTAGATATTTTGTGGGCTTAAGATTTGTGATCTTCTCACGGCGTCCCGTCTTGTGGCACTCGCCAAACCTAAGTGGGATCCGCCTTGTCGCCGTGGGAGAGGTTTAATATAGATTGGTGGCTCGTGCGATAATTCTCCAGCTCCAACCAGCTTTCCATGATTATTTGCTCCAACCAACTTTCCATGATTATTTTTCTCCTCGTCAGTTTGGAGTGGCCACGAGAGGGGGTTGTGAGGCCGTGGTCCACGGGATTCGGGCTTTGTTGGATGTACATCTGGATTGGTTGGTCCTTCAGGTCGACGTTTCCAATGCTTTTAATACGGAGGATCGGGACGTGATTTTTTCAGAGCTTATGGCAGCTCCATCTCCGATTGTCCAATTATTCCCCTTTGTGAGGGCTTTCTATTCTTTGACAATCAGCCTTTCCTTCTCGGCCGATGGTGATCTCATTCCTCTCTCCTCTGCTACTGGCACTCGCCAAGGCGACCCTCTCGGCGGACCTTTGTTCGCCCTCGTCCATTACCGGGCCTTTCGTGCCTTCGCAGCCGCTTTCCCTTCTTGCCTTTTTTTTCGGTCGCGGATGATACGCACATTATTGGGCCCAGAGAACAAGTCGTGTTGGCATATGATTTTTTCAAGGAATATTTAGCCAAATCAACCTTTCAGTCTAGCCGTCTATGTGTGTTATTTGGTCTCCTCAGGATATTCCACTTTGGTTTACTCCACCAAGGTTTTCAAACCCCTTCTCCCTCCGATGGCATTCGAGTGCTTGGTTGCCCCCTTGATTTGGATACTTTCGTGACCCAATTCCTTCATGATGCTTTACAGACATATCTATCCGAAACGATCTTCCTCGCCTTCCCGATCCCCAAGTTGCTTTTGCTATGTTAACCAGGTGTTTTCCCCACCGCCCTCCTTATCTTACTCGTACTTCCCCTCCCACTCTGACATTTATCTCCTCTCTCTCGGCTTTTGACGATCGCCTCATGGAAGTCCTCCACACTTTATTAGGTCGGGGGGCATTTGATCGCGAGTCTCGGCCATTGGCCCGCATTTAGGCATCCCTCCCTGTCTCTATTGGGGGGTTGGGTCTACTATCCACTGGTCGTGTTGCTCCCGCTGCCTTTTTGGGAAGTTGGTGTCTTATTGCCTCCACTCTTGTTTCCCATTTCTTGGGTGGGGACACCCCGTTCTAGCTACTGTTATCCCCCAGGTTTCTAACGGTGTGTTCGCCTTCCAACGATCTCTATTAGACGCGTCACGTTATCTTCCTCCCCGTGCCCTAGCGGATGTGCCAATTTTCTCCACCCTTGTTATAAAATATGTTGAGCGTGTCCACGAATCGATTTCTGATCGGGTTGTCGCCGCCATTAAATCTGACCTTCTCAAGGCGCTTCCCTCCGATTCTTTGTGTGCCCGTCTTCTCTCTTGTGGCGGATTTTTTTCTGGGACTTGGCTTTTCGCTACACCGATTTTGTCCACTCTCCGATTCTCACCGGCTCAGTTCACCACCGCCCTCCGGTTTCTCCTTGGCCTCCCTCATCCTCCTTTACTTGGCTCTCTTGTTTGTGCATGTGGTCGCGTCTTGGGGGCTGATGGTGTCCATTTGCTTCGTTGCTCCCATGGGGGAGATTTGATCCAGGCGCACGACACTATTCGCGATGTCGTTGCAATGTCGTTGCAACTATCGCTTCAGAGGGGGGCTTTTCTGTGCGTCGGGAAGTTTCTCATATTATTCCCAAGCGTCGGATCGATGTTGTTCTACTTGATGGTGCCCGTCGCATCTTCGGTGATATTGTTTTGGCAAACCCTACTTCAGCTACAGTTGTTGGTCAAGCGGCTCGACATGTTGGGGTGGCGGCTCGTGATGCCGCTAAGGCGAAGGAGCGTGATTATGCCCACCGGGACCGTATGGATGACTTTGTTCCGATGGCGGTCGAGATCTTTGGTTGTCTGGGTGTTGCAATGGACAAGTTTCTCCGTACTTGCGCTCGACGTGCTTTCGAGCGCCGAGGACCAGGGAGCCCTCTTCCTACGGTCTTTACTTCTTTTTATCGTCAACGCTTATCTGTGGCTTTACAACGAGTGCAAGCTTCTATTCTCCTCCGATCGGCTGTTGCGGCTATGGATCGTTGGCGGGTTCCGAAACTCCCTCAAGGTGCTCCCTCGGGATGGGGGGACTTACGGGGTTGCTTTTCGTAGTTATTTAATTGGGTTGGGGTTGGGGTCGTAGTTCTGGCTTTGTCAATTGTCGTGCTTTTCATTTTGAGTTTGGGTGCTTTTATTTTCCTTGTTGTTGTTTTCTTTTTGTTTTTGTTTTTGTTGTGCTGTTATTTTATTCCCCTGCTAGTAGTTTTTCAGTTTCGGCCATGCCAACCAAGTTTCCTCGACCAACGGCGTTTGTACGGATGTACCTTTTAAAATTATGTACTTCTTGATATGACAATTCGGTCAATTACTCTCCTCGGCGATATGACGATTTACGACATCAACCCTCATTTTTTTCGAGTTTCAACCATAGTTCAAAAGTAGGTGAAAGTAGGCCCATACAATATGCCTATTGTATGCGAAACATACAATATGACCTTAAGACCCATATTTTATTTGGACCTATTCGGACAAATTAAAACATTCGGACCAAATATTGGACCAATTAAAACATTCGGACCAAAAAAAATTATTAAAACCGTCAGATTCGGACGATCGGACGGTCACTGATCAAAGTAGCGATCTAAGAAAATCACATGAAAAGCCCATAACACAACTTACGATAAAGGCGCCGACCAAAGGCCTACCATAAAAACGCCTACTTTTGAACTATGGTTTCAACCCGCATGAAATTGCACATGGTTTGATTATTGGGAGACCATAAGTTATTCCATAAAAATGCAAAAAATTATGCTCCAACAAACTAAAAACCCTGAAGGAACTTAAAAAAACCTCCAAAACCCTGAACTGTAAAAAATCTTAGAATTCCCTAAAAAATCAAAAGATGGCAAAAAAATCCTAAGACCGTAAAAAAAAAAGCGGTAGTGACATGTAAGATGCACATTTTTCTATTTTCCTTAGAAATTATTTTCACTTTCTAATCGTTAAAATCGTAGTCGTATCGAAAACTGACAATTGGCAATATAATGATACAAAACACTCAAGATTGGTGCCTACCGATTTTGTGGATATCGACTCATATAAAAAAAAATGAAAATGAGTTTGATATACATTACTAAAAACATGAGCCTGATTGACAAAACTATTCATGCTAATTTAGGCTAAAATCTCAACAAGTGTAATTTGGATTGAAATCATTTGGGTAGAAATCCCAACAAGTTCTATCACAAATGGGTGTTCTTGCTTGCGTAGTCAAGAATATCAATGGAATGTTGCAAATGTGATAACGTTTACTTCACCAATCAAAGCTCTCTCTTTTGCTCGTGTAACCATGTTCTTCTGCTCGATGGCTCCGTTTGCTCCGTTGCTTCCATGGGGAAGAGGTAATACAGTTGTTCACATTCTTGTGACTATTGCTTTTTTTTGGGAGTTATTTTATTCTTCGCGGGGTTTCACTTGTTTTGCCTTTTGAGGCCGATAGATATTGTTTTGCTCGATGGTGCCCATCGTATTTTTGGTGACATTATTTGGGTGAACCCTGCATCGGCTACAGTCGTGGGTCATAGTCGTGGGTCATAGTCGTGGGTGAGGCGGCTTGACATGTTGGGGTGGCCATATGTGACACTGCTAGGAAGGTTATGGACACTGCTAGGAAGGTTATGGACACTGCTAGGAAGGTTATGGACACTGCTAGGAAGGTTATGGGCACTGCAATGGCGTGAATGACTTCATTAGGATGGCGGCCGCGGAGTTTGGTTTTTTGTTGTCGCGCCGAATGAGCTCCTAGTACTTGTGGTCGATGTTCTTTTGAGAGGAGGGCCCCTAAGTGCCCTCCTGCTTCTGACTTTTCCTTCTTACCGTGAGCATTCATTTGTGGTTCACTGCACGTGCAAGCGTCTATCCTCCTCTGATCTGCTATTGCTTTTGTAGATCGTCGACGTAGTCTAGACCTCCCTCAGCATGCTCCCCCAGGCCTGGATTTATGGGATTGCTTTCAGTAGCTTTTAAGCTATATTGAGGTCTGGTTGGGTAGCTTTTCTTTTGGTTATATTGTTTTGCCGTTAGTTTTGTGCTCATTGTTTTTTTTCATTTACTTTGTTAGGTTGCCTTTGTTCATGCACTAGGTTTAGTCTGCTCCAGCTCCAAGTCGGTATCTCAGATTTGTTTTTGCCTTTCGTTTTTTGTTCTCATGTACCCAGAAGGTTTACCCCCCTTTCTAATAAAGCTTGTTTGCTTTCCCTTTTGCTATTAGTATTTGTACACATTATCATGACAAACATTTCAAAACTCAACAATTTCAAAGGCTGATTGTGAATGACGCAGGTTCAATTTGCTGCAATGTCTATGCAATGACACTTAAAGCTTTCTTCCCTTGAATACCTCTTTCAGTTTTTTACTAAAAAGCTGTGCATCCTGTGCTTGTTTTAGCCTTCCTTACCTTTTTGGACAGACTGGCTTACGTGTGGAACTTCACTACAATAGATTTTTTCATTTTCCTTTTTCTATAAAAACCTGCTTTGTATTACGGTTCAGACAGCATTGTTTCTCAAAACATTGAGGGACTTTCTGACTCTTGTTATCAAGACTTTTTCCTTACATCATTAAAATTCCCAAAGACATCACGTAAACACCATCTGAAAGCAATCAGAGAACCACTGTGTTGACATGGCAATGCATTACATTTATTAATACTTACTGCGGAAAGCTCTGGAGGAGCCAATACTATAAAGAGTCAGGAAATTAAACTTCCCAGTATGTTCCAGAGGAAAAAATCAGCATTTCAATCCAATGTTCCAAGCACCTTAACCAGTTAAATCTCGCATTGCGCATCATTTGGCAGACAACAATTACCATAGATACCCAAAAACTATTTAAAAACCTGAACGCATTATTGAATCAAAAAATTGACCCGCATTCTGACATTTATTCCCAGATTATATGTTGCAAAATACAAGAGAGGAAGACAGACTAAAAACTTGAATACTCACTAACATCGATTTAAACAACGATACGAAACGAATCAACAATTTTCACCGAACAGACAGTTGATTCACAACCATATGCTCAACAAATTTGAGAATCTGATCTGAAAATGTATTTGCTATTCACAAGGCAACAAAGTAGCTTCATAGCCAAGTGCTTCAAATACAAAACTGATCGTCTCATCTTCACAAAGAGAGAAAAAACAGCTACTCCAGAATAGCATCATCAAATGGGGAAACAAGTTAACTTCTCCCCACCAATTAACTTCTCCCGTCAGGAGAAGCTCTTCGATGCCGCTGTATTGCCTTCGTCCTTATTTGAATCTGCACGCATCTCCCATTCCATCCGGCCAATTTCTACACGTCGTTCATCCTCACGCCTAAGGACCACCTTCCTTAAGATATCAATCCTTCCTCCTCCCCTCCCACCATCGTCATCCTTCCGGGCCCTTCTTCCCTCACTGAGTATATCCCCTTGAGCAAATGGTTCACGACCAGGGATCCGCTCTACAGTAGATCCACCTTTCAGGGCAGCAAGGAGCTCCCTATCACGCTTATCCATCAGAACAGATCCCTCCTCAACATGTGGAGACAACCTTCTTGAACTTATCCGGCCTCTCCCCATGCCAACAAGGCTTTTTTCGAACTCTCGTTCCCTCTCCTTTGCCTTCACAACTTCCCTCTCTCGCTCCTTCTCCCTCTCCCTCTCCCTTGCTCTGTCCTCTCTTTCCAGCTCCTTTTCCCTCTCCTTCCCGCGTTCTCTCTCTCGTTCCCTCTCCTTGTCTCGTCCTCTGTCACGATCTCCATCTCTAAGCCTCTTGGGTGCACCGGGAGGTGACCGTTGACTTCTTGAAGGAGGAGGTAGCGGTAACTTAGGAGGAGCCGCAACCGATCGTCTTGGGGAGTCATCTGGCCTCAATCCCTCCCCTCTCCCTCCCTCTCGTCGCCTACTCAAAGGAGACTTACTGCCTCTTCTCCCACGTCCTGCCATGCTTCCTCCACCTCCACTTTCTTCACTTACACGAGGACTCACCCCTCTAGATGTCCGAGAGGGAGATCTTCGTGGTGAACTTGATCTCGAGGACCGATGATGTGGTGAAACTGCGCGAGAAACACCTCTACTACCTCTTCCACCCCTACTTGGAGGGCTCAAACTTCGATGTCTCGGAGCCCACCCATCTGTATCCTCTATACTCACAGCACCACGAGCATGTCTTCCACCCATATGTTGTTGGCCATTTCCTCCCGCACTAAATGGAGGGCCACTAAAACGATCTCCGAGAGGACCCATCCCAGGTCCAGCCATCCCTCCTGGTCCTAATCCCATTCCTAGCCTGGGACCAACTCCCATACCAAGGCCCAGTCCTAAACCAAGACCAGGCCCCATTCCCATTCCAATGCTTCCAGGTAATCCCACTCCCCTCATCATCCCCAAACCCATGCCACCCATGCCACCCATGCCTCCCATCCCACCCATTCCCATGCTTAAGCCTGGGCCTCTCCCCATACCAAACATCGTCGGGCCCCTCCCGCCTGTAGGGAAACCAGGAAGCATTCTCCCCATTGGACTTGGCCCACGAGGTCCACCAGCCTTTGTTATGGTCCCATCTGGAGCAACCATAAACCCACTGCTTTCAACTTTTGCCGCGGCCATTGCGGCCGCATTTGCAGGACCACCTCTAAGAGAACTTGGGGCGAAAGGGGGACTCTTAGGAAAACGACCGACAGGCGGCGACCCCTGGCGACCAGGACCTCCCCATGACCCGCTGCCAAGAGTCGGTGATTCAACAAATGGATAGTCAATTCTGCCACGACTCCTTCCTGAAAAGCCTCTCCCACGTCCTCTTCCAGGCCCTTCACGCGAAGAGGGACTCAGTTCGGAATCCTCCAACCTGCCATGTTACACAAGACCAACAGAGAAGGAGAACATCTATCACATTACACAAGACCAGGGACATCTATCAAGTTACACAAGACCAAAGAAAAACAAGAACATTTATCATGTTACACGACCAAAGAAGAAGGAGAACATTTACCCCAGTCAGTTCTATTTGATGTTCACCAGGGAAACAGCATTACATCACTAACAACTTTTCTTCCACCTTCTGGAAGTTGGTCTCAACAAGTAAGGTGACATGTATAATGCAAATGCTTCATAACAAACTAGTCTTCAACAGTCTATGACAGGATGACTTGCGTAAAAAACATCTAGCTGTGCCTAAAGGTCAAGGACATTCTGCTATTACCCGGGGTAAAAAAACCCCTTCAAATGGCTCTTACCTCCGAGACCAGGATGATAAGTGCTCTCGACTGTTCCAACTATCCTCCCGGTCATTAGTGGCTGATGGATCCAGCCTGAGATGCCCCCCTCTTCCAAACCTGTGACCTCCTCCTATACCGTCCCGAATTCCCGGTCCAGCTGCAGTCGCAGTAAAAGAAAGTTGCCCTCCAGGTCTCGGCAGCTTCAGGGTTCCCTCTTGTACTGCCTTCAGAGCATCTTCTACTCTCTCAAAACCTTTGGGCAGCTGGTCCCAGCCAGAATTCCGGTTTCTTCCAGCTGAAGCCTCCTCCCAATTCTCAAAGTCGGTAATCTTTTTGTTCTCGCCATCACCTGAATGTTCTGTGCCAGAATCTCTAAGCTTTCTCCTCTCCCCATCCCTAACTACAAGTTTCCTATGATGATTTAAGTCCTCTTTCTGATTACTTTCTTCAGTATTATCTTCCATAAAGTCGGTGTCCTCCGACAAAACACCCTTACGTTTCTCACTCTCACACAATAACTTCGAGCTTGTGCTGACTTCCTCCCTTCCGATACTTACGTTAGGGAACTTTAGCAAGTCAGGTTGACTGTTTTGTTCACTAAAACCTCGTTTATCATCAGTGACAACTGCTGCCTCAGAAACTAGACCACCCAGCTGTGTTTCTCCAGCCTGCTGTTCCCTACCCTCGTCCAACACTTCCTTTTCTTCTGTGTCCATACATTTTCCAAAACTAGCACCCCTACTTTGCCTCTCCAAACTTGTTTCCTCAATGTCCCTATCATTCATATCAGGCTCCAAATTCGTATGATCTTCAAACCTGCCTTGGTCACTTTCCTGTTTCGCCGGCGAAATTACCTTCTCTTCTGCATCCTCTATTTCCTGATCCAATTTCTGTAGCGACCTAAAACTAGTCTCCTCATCAACATCCCTGGCCATTCCCTCAGCAGCCCCTACATCATCATCCATGCTAATATCAGAGTCATCATAATCCACCTTCTCAACTTCATCCTCCTCTTCCAGTTGGCCCTGCAGCTGTGAATCATTTACATGCGCTTCTACTTTGAGCTCGTCTGCCAAGGCATTCTCACATAGTCCAGCATCGAAGCGCTGGTTTTTATCTCCAGCTTCAGTCTCTTTAATCATTGCCTCTGCATATTCTAAAGTGGAATCACCTTGGAGATTATTTCCATGGACTTCAATCTGACCCTTGTCTTCCCATCTTGTATCCGCTGCACCATTTTTTACAGATTCCTCAACAATAGCATGGCTTTCACTAACTTCCATGGCTGCGACTCTCTTACAATTCCACCCTGATTGAGGCTCACTACTCGGCTTCAACTTTTCTGCCACGCTAAACTCAGATCCTACGTCATCAGGCAAACACAAACCATTGCACTCTTTAAGTGAAGATTCAGAAGCTGGGTGTTTAAACCCGGACTGCACCTCTTCCAAGTGTGCCACTTCCCTGCCACCTTCTAGATCTTCCTCAAAGTCCCCTTCCCTGTTTCGTTCTTCTACATTTCCTTCATTCCCCTCGCGGAGAACCCGTTCCTGTTCCATCCTTTGATACTCTGCTGCAGCAACCTCTGCGACTTCAAAGAGTCCTGCCAGCCTTTCTCCTTGCACCACTACTACTTGCTCCTTTACTTCCTCTTCTACAACTCCATCATTTTCCTGCTGCACTTCAGTATCTGCAGGTTCATTGTGCACTTCTCCTCCATCCTGCTCTCCATCGATTATCCCAGCACCATCCTCCCCATTTGAAATACCATCTTCTTCGCATCCTTCCCTTCCTTCATCCAGCTTATGTGCGGTTTTTGTTAAGCCCTTCAACAACTCCTCGGTTGACTCCTGAAGCCCATAAGCTTGTGAACTATTTTCATACAGGTCACCTGAAGGTATCTTCGACGCCCTTATTTCAGGTTTCCAACAGCTGCTTGGAATCTGCTCAGCCTCTAATTTCAAACCATCCTGGTCACCATCCGCAACATCTTCCATTGGAGTGTCACCATCCTCAACGTCATCTTGTTCATTGCTTCCTGATCGACTTGGCTCTGCTTCTGAAGCATGTTGGCTATTTAATAGTGCCTGTTCCATTGACGAGCGATTTTCGAACTGTTCATGGGCTTCATGCCTTCGATTTTCTGGTTCAGGAGAAGACGAACTCGTTGGAGGAGATGCTGACCGCATCATTTCAACCAGCTGCAACCGCCTCTTTTTTATTGGCATACTGGCAGCCTCAGCATCACTAAATCTCCGACCCAGAATAGGGACACCTGTATCAATACTTGTTCCATTCTGCACCTGCACCTGCAGAAAAACTATTGCCATAAGAAATGTAACCTTTTTTCAAAGCACATTATACAACGGTGACTTTGTCTGCTTTTTGCATCATCCAGCATGTTCAGGACATCTCAGGCAAGCTAAGTCTTCCAAAACAAAAAAAAAGAACGAACCAGTGTGATTTCAATAGCAAATCGTCACCCAGACATGCCAGGCAAGCAAAAAATAACTAACCTTCAATTCCGGAAGGTCCCCTAATGCGTCAAGTTTCTCATAATTGTTGGAGGTTTCTAAGGCAGTTGGCCTCTCTGCATCACTGACCATCTTATTTCCTTTCACTAACTGTCTTGAGTATGCATCTTTACTCGGTGAATGGTCTGCATCTCTGGGACTCGCATTGCCTACCTTTTCCACATCCAAATTCACCTTTTCCCTTCTAGTGTAACCCAATTCCTCATTGTCCTCCTTCAAAACTTTTTCTTCCACCTCCTCCAAACCCCCACTAGGCGGGTCTTTCACTTCCTTAAAACCTCCATTAGCTAATGAACTCCGGAGACGCTTGGTGCCCTTTCCCTGAGGATCCTTCAGCCTTCTCAGAATAAGTTTGTTTGGTGAACCTGATGAGGTGCCCTCTATTCCCATTGGCTTCCCTTCCCATGACTTCGCTACGGCTGCTACATGTAATGGTGGTGGCGGCATTCCACTAGCAGCTGCCCCCTTACCACCACAAAAGAGACAGGAACTTACTCCTTGACGACTACTGGAACGAGGGGAGAGAGGGGATGGCCCAGTCCAACCAACAGCAGTCAGGCAAGAGGGATGCGCTAGAGCAGAGCCTCCTTGACAATTACAGGGATGCACCTGCAACAAATCAGAAAGTCACGAGAACTTAGGGCCAGGTTTATCCACGCAATTGATTTTGCGTATAAAACACCCCTCGATGTAAAATTAACTGGTATCTGCGAGTCTCTTGCATAAAAAATGGCTTAAGGCTTAAGCCTCTACTGCAGCGAAAGAGCAGGCCAACTATACCTGAAAAAAACACCTATCAGGAAGACAATAAAATCACACTCCTATTCCAGCCTACTGTCTTTTCTTTGTGGCAAGAAAATCGCCTTACCATGCCTTCGAAGTATTCATTATCTTCACATCCGCACACGCTGCATACCGGCTCCTCAGCTTCCCAATCCCTCTCCTTTGCTCTCAGCGAGCCAGTCGCCCTCCGAAGGTCTTCTGATGCCCTTTCCCAATCCTCGCCCTGCCATACATGCGCAGAAGCGCCCTGTAAGACTTTCCTCCAGAAGGGCCTATCTGCCTGCGTCGAAGCCTTATCGAGTTAGGAGGTTCATCTCATATCCGGGAGGGACATAGCTAAAGACCACTGTCATATCATCCAGCATCCACCTGTTTCCTGTTAAGTGCACCTGCTTTTATGCCCATCAAGACCTGTCTGTACCGAGCCCTATGGTTTCCCTAACCCTGTCCCAAAGGCAAGGGAGTTCCATCCAGGGCCTCATCATTTCAAGCTGCAAAATGATTGCTGCTTTTCCAAGAAAACTGCATGATTCCTGCAAAACCTGCTTCACTGCTCATAGGAGCAAGCAAAAAAAAACTAGAATCCAGTTCCTGCATCGCCCTCATCTCACTTCCCAGTAACGCACAAGCAAAGTTCCTGTTATATCTTTCTTCCCTATCTGCATCCAGTACAACCACTGGATAATTTCCTCTCATCCGATAATCCCAAATGCGTCCCCCTGTCGCCCTGCTGCATTCCATCGCATCGTGCTACCTCCAAAATGGTAAGGGGCTATTCAAATGACTGAAAGCTGTCAGGGGATATACAACAACTCTCCCCACTATGCCAACCTCCCTGTTTGCACCCAACCTAACTTCCCCCAACTCCCATAACATGGCCGCTAAAGTAACGGCAAATGCCAATTTCTGCCAACAGAAGATCAAAACAGACGCACTGGATTCCTTGTCAGTGCTATTCTTGCACTTTATGACAACAAGTCTCATGACTTGCTTTTTGCAACAGTCTTCTGCAATAACGACCACTACTTTTAGGTTGGAAATAAGAGACAAACCTTTTCGATGTGCAGGACCATGATGTCCTCACACTTTTCCCGCTCACAAGCTGAACAAGTATAATCCTTCGGAACCTGATGCAAAACCAAAGGTCGACCTCACGTCAACTAAAATGGAAAAAACCTTGACGTCTGTAATTTTCCAGGCCCGAGACAAAGAAATAACGACTGTTTTTGATTGAAGACAGTGAAGAAGAGGAAAACAGCATCTCCTAGTGCCAGGTCACTCTGCAGGAAACTGAGCATGTTCCCCTACACATCACCTGCTTATCGGTCCGAAAACCTCGACAATTGCCATGCTCCCAGACGCCACAGCGTTCACAGGCCAGCATGAGACCTCTGCTCCAATTCTCTCCACAAACACAGTCCACTTTCTCCCCCCCTTCTATGGCCACCAGGGCACACTCGTGCTTGAGCGCTCGCTCTCTGGTAACAGTCCCATTGATAGAATCATTTCTGCTAAGAGGCTCCAACCGACCGCCCTTACGCCACTTAACCATAGCTGCACTTCGAAGGAACAGAGTAGCTTTCTTTACAGCCGATTCAGCAGTTTCGTCTCCTTTACACGCAAATGATAGGGCCCGAATGCCTCCATGGTCTGTTCGACTAAGGATGACAACAAATCTACTCCCAAGAAGGCCATTTCTGCGGACGCATGCAAATGAAAGAAATCTCTTCCCTGCTGTTTCATTACCTGTGACAGAAACTGTAGCTGGCGCATCTCCATCAGAAAACAAAAATGCTCCAAAAGATTTTATATTCTCTGTGCTACAGGCAAACTTTAGGGCTCTAGTCCGAGCCTCTTTGTCGTCAAAGCTCTGATTACTGCACACAAACTTGCGACGTTTTACAGTAAATCCTTTGCTGGAGTTGCTGTTGTTGTTGATAACAGGCACTTGGCACTCCACAACAAAGGAACAACGGCCAGTGCCATCTCTTTGTCGCTTCAATGATATCATTTTACCACCTACACCGTGCCTTCTTTGGGGAGATCTAAGTTTTTACAGCTGCTGGCAGCGACGACCTCCCTTCCTTCCTCCTAACTTCCATTCCTTATCTCTTGATGAACACCTTGACCGCATTTCTTGTAATTTATGACCTGTAAAAGACAGTCACAACAGTATCTGTCACAAGAGAACCATAGTTGTTCACTTCGCATATTACGCACGCATCGAACGCCCGAATACTAAGTACAATGCGCATCGAACAATTATGAAGTGTTGATAAAATACGTACTTTACTTTGCATCCGTAGAGTGTCTATATATATCCGTACTTTGTAGAGTTATTTAAGGGGGGCATTTATTTATTTAAGGGTTGTTACTTGTTAGGGTACATTCCTGTACAATCCCGTATATTTCATTACAATTGCCTTTACATTTTCGTATATGTAAGTAGAGTGTTCGTGTATTTTCGTACTTTTAGGGTTATTAAAGGGGTGTTTTCGGGTTTCAGGTACATTTTCGTATATTTCAGTACTACTGCAATACATTCTCCGTATATTCACGATGTAATACATTCTCCGTACATTCACGATGTACGGAGCAACACGAATCGTAATTAGAGTAGAGAAATAATTAGAGTAAAAAAACGATAAAAAATAATTAGAGTTATTAACTCTATTTTGGGTAATCAAGCCTTTTCAAAAAAAAAATACTCTAATTTGGGCGTAAATTTGGTCGCTGAATAAATCTACTGTAAATTAGAAATTCGTACAGAATCTGACAAAACAGAGTTCACGTCATCTTGACGTTTGCACTACGCGGTTTGTTATAACGCAGTTACATGATAACGGCCAGTATTAAATCATTATTTGTACTTTTTTACTTAATAAAGTACAATTTTGCACGGTCAGACATCGACCGTACGCCACACTATTTAGAACGGCACTGTATTAGAGTTATTAACGGCTTAACGCTCATTCAAAAATAATGTAAAGAATAATTTAGAATAATGTATTCAATTTATGGTGGTAGAGTCATAGTTTGGGGTGATGGGATTAGCGTACATAACTCTAATTACAATTCGCGGTGTACCTTTTAGGGTTATTTAAGGGGGAGTTTTGGGGTTGTTAGGTTACATTCTCATACAATTCCCTTATATTTCAGTACAGCTGCCTTACATTTTCCGTACTTTTCTTTTCCGTACTTTCATGACGTATCGTGTCCTAATCTTTCCGTGCTTTGTAGGGTTTTTTAGGGGGGTTTTAGGTTGTTAGGGTACATTTCCTTACATTCGCGTATATTTTAGTACAATTGCCTTACATTTTTTTGACTTTTAGGATTTTTTATGGTACACTTTCAATATAGTTATGTACCTTTACGTATACTTTCTGTACTTTTTATTACTTTTTTTTTATTGTTGGGGTTTATTTAAGGGGAGACTACACGTACATTTTCCTAAATTATTTCGTAAAACGAAAATTATACGAAAATTACGAAAAGTATAAAATCGACGAATACTGCGTAAACATCGTAAAAAAAAATGAATCCGAACGAATTGAAAAAATATGAATATAACCTATTACGTTAACGTTCTCGTGCTCAAGTAGAAATGAAATTTCCCAGTGTAACGGACAGTGGATCAAGATTTTAACAACACAATGGACCAAGATTTTAACAACAGGCGACTATCGCACAACTACACCGCGAATCGTTATTAGTGTCAAAGTTTAAATAGTGTAAAATAAAATTTACCGTAATTGATGCTAATTAAGAATTTGATTTTTTTCAAAAAAATGGTGTATTCTAATTTCGGCGTTAATGCTAATTTGGGAACAGCAAAAATATAATATTCACCGTACGATTATATACATTAATATATGTATTCGTACAGAATATTGGAAATCGTACGCCGACGCGAATTTGAAATATCCGTACATGACATACTAGTTTACGTGTATTATTAATCCCGTTTTTTTTAGCGCACGCTCCTGTGTGTGCGCGTCTGATTTAATTTATTTTTTGTAAATTTTCACTTGAAAAGGTACATTTATGTACGTTCTGACATCGACCGTACACCACACTATTTATATTTTACTGTACTTTTGGGCTTTACGCTATTTTGTATGGTACCTTAATTAACGTCAAGGAAAAATTAAAATCATGTATCCTATTTGAGGAAAAAAATCAAAATTTTAATAACCCAAATTAGTGACTTTGACACTAAAAACGATTCGCGGTGTACTTTTATGGACATAAAAAGATTTAGTTATGCAACAACCAACGTTATGATAGCAAAAATACATCTTTAATATAACTATAGGCAAGTTTGTAAGTTCGCAAACAAATTTGTGATGTTGTGTATCGGCAAGAAACTCATCACGGTAAAATTAATATTAATAGTTATCACTTGCCGAAAGATGAGGCGTTTCGGTGTATCGCTCCGAGACCAGCAAGTTCATTATCGACGATAAATATAAAAAAACGGAGTATGTTTTATAATAGTACTTTATAATGTATTGTATTATAGTACCGATTTTATATAGCGTGGCATACCACGTTTGACAATTTGTTCGGTACTATATATAACGGGAGTTTAGTACAAACAACTATCCGTATATCTATATCGAGTAAACCGTATAATTATCGTCAATAGTTATCGTTGTCGATGTTATCGCGATAAAAAAGCGCAAATTATTTTTCTTGATAACACCGGTATCGATATATCGTGCCAATATATCGATTATCGGTAAGACAAAAAAATGGGCATATCAATAATCGACAAAACCTTACCGATACGTACCACTGCAAATGTGTTATTGGTGCTAAGTTAACGCAAAACAAGAAGCGGACATCGGATGGTTGAGTTTGCATACATTGGATTTCAAACATTTTAGACCATATAACTCACAATTCGTCGCAGAGAAGTGCACCCGGTAACATGGAAACGTTCGTGTGCCCATCCTTATACCGGCTCGAACGGGGCATTGATGTATCAGCAGAAAAAATTGTAACATAAATGTTCCTCAAATTCGTACAAATGAGAGTGACCGTGTCAATGTTATTAATGCAAAACAAATAAGGGCGTGTTCCTATGTGCTCAAGTAAGGATTTGTTTTCTGTCGTTTTCACACAAAAGGGGACTTGCAACGTAAAAATATTACGCCGTATGAAAAATGGGCAAACACACAATAACATTTTGCGTCATCATGGAACTTGGAAGGTACGACGATTTGGCGTTGTTATCATCGCGACCTACTTCCATCTCATCTTCACACTTGCACTGGAATCAAATCGCGACCTGGTTTTAATCAAAATACTACCTTATTGACGAATAGAAAACATGAATTGCACGCGTCAAACGTTTTCGAAATTGTCGAACGACTGAGATTATACACTATTTTTTTCCCTCTTCGTCACGCGCATGTACATACGAAAATGACAAGCATGTACGGAAAAAAAATCGTTGGGGTCCCGGACCACCACTTTCATTCATGAGTCCTTTGCAAAAGTTTACGTCGTCCTCGTCTCTCTCCATCTTTCTCACTCGATCGCTCCTTTTTCTTTCTTCTTTAAATGAAACGCAACAAAAATAATATAAAATGAAAGATGTATATTTTTATTTTTTTTTATTTTTTTTGGTCTGAGTTTGATGGCATATCGAATGATAAAAGACAAGAAAAAAATTCGAGAAGCCATGGCGGAAAATCTACGTACAGATGACGTCACATGGTAGCATGACTTCGCCATGTCACAAAACCCTAAACATCTACAATGTCACAAAAACCTCGACGTCTACAACCGTCGCCGTTTTTGTAGACGTCACCAATTTTAGGAAGTTTCGTAGTTTCGTAGTCGTCTACATTTCGTTTCGTAGACTGTCGCACACTTTGTAGACGTCTACAACTGTCACATATTTGAAGTAATGAAGGCGCAAGTAACGATTGACAAAGGAACACTTTGAAAAGTACACCGTAAAATCTGCGCTCAGTCACGTCGCATCAACTGGATCGACCCGGGATACGAACTTCTCGTTTTTTCTGACACGGAACTGTTGTCCGCAACGGAATCCTCCACGGAAACGGAAATTTCCGCAGAATTTTCCGGAATACCTTCCAACAATGACGTGCTGACAGCTGTCGAAAAAGCGGATATCCTTCTGGCGGTGGACGTCCAATCAGAAGCTTCCGTGACAATTGTCGGTCGTCTTATGTCGCAGAAAAAGACAAGTGTTTATTTTGGACCCAATCAGGAGCTTTTAGCTAAATGCCGATTGGGAGAATTGGAGATTGGACAGTTGTCGGTGGCCGGAAGGACAGCGGCAAATCTTGGGATTTGGCAGGGAGCTTCAGAGAGATTGAAGGTAAAGTAAAGTCAAGTAAGAGTAAAGAAAAAAAGTAAAGTAAAGTAAATCTCCCTCTCCTCCTCCCTCTCCCTCTCCCTCTCCCTTAGGTCATGGAACTGATTACAAGAGCTTGGAGTCGGAAAATTCTGGACGATGTTTGGTTTTCTATTCTCATTCTGTGTCCTCTCCTTCTTTCTCTCCGTCCCTCCTGTTCTGAATATCGCCCCCTCTCTCTCCCGCTCGCTCTTTCCCGCTCCCCCCTCTCCCTCTCCCTCTCCCTCCCTCACCCCCTCTCCCTCCAGGTCTGATCACCGAAGCCTGGAGTCAAGAAAGTCCCGACGATGTTTGGTTTTTCTATTTGCGGTCCCCTTCTGTCTCCCTCTCCTCCTCTCTCTCCGTCCCTCCACTTATAAAACTAACCCGCTCTCCCTTCCTCAATCTTTCCCTCTCACTCTCCCTCTCTCTCTCCCTCTAGATCATGGAACTGATCACCGAAGCTCGGAGTCGAGAAAATCCGGCCAATGTTTGGTTTTCTATCCTTGTTCTCCGTCCCCTTCTCTGTCCCTCTCCCTCTCCCTCTCTGTCCCTTCAGTTATTAAAATCTCCCTCTCTCCCTTCCCCTCACTCTTTCCCTATCCCCCCTCTCCCTCTCCCTCTCCTTCCAGGTCATGGAACTGCTAACCGAAACTTGGAGTCGAGAAAATCCCGACGATGTTTGGTTTTCTATCCTCGTCCTCGTAAACGCCTACGTGACGGAAGTTCCCATGTTACAAAATTTAAGGGCTCAAGATTTTTCTTCTTTACAATGTATGGTGACCAATTGTCGCTCTCAAATTTTCGAATGTTTGACCAATCCCGAGTGTCGAAAAGCTCTCGATTGTTTGACGAGTTGTGGACCGACGGATCAGGTAAACGGAGGTTTTTTTTCTTTTTGTTCGTCTTTTCTTTTTGTTGTCTTGTTCTTTTTGGTTTTCTTATTCTTTTTTTTGGTCGTCTTATTCTTTTTGGTTTTCTCGTTCTTTTTTCTCTTCTGGGTTATTGTCTTTGTTACTATTTTCGGTGATGTTTTGGTGTTTTTAACGTTTTCGTTTGGGGCTGTTTTGTGGATGTTGATGTTTTTTAAACATGTCGTTGTCGTTAAAATTGTTTTTTTTTTTAAACAATAATTTTGCCTTTCTTTTGGTTTTGTTTAGGTTTTCTATCTTTTTTGTGGATGATTTGTTTTTCCATCAGTCTCTCACTCTCTCTCCCCCTCATTCTCTCCCCTCTCCCTCTGTCTCTCACACACACTCTTCTATCTCCCTCAGTCTCTCCCTCTCCCACTTAACTCTCCCTTTCCTCTCCAGATTTGCAGCTGAGGATACATCTCTTCCTATGAAAGTCCTCTCCTCAAAGATTTGTCTCCCTCTCTCTCTTGCCCCTTCACCCTCAAATTTCTCTCGAACTCCCTCTCCCTCTCTCTCTTCCACCTCCTGACTCCCCAGAAGTCAAAATTTCTCTCCCTCTCCCTTCCCTCTCCCTCTCCCTCTCCCACTCCAGGTTTGCAGCTACCGATGCATCGTTTCTTACGAAAGTCCTCTCCTCCAAGCTTTCTCTTTTCCTCTCTCTCTTCCCCCTTCTAACTCCCCAGCACTCAAATTTCTCGCCCTCTTCCTCTCCCTCTCCCCCCGCCTCTTCCTCTCTCTCTCCCTCTCCCTCTCCCACTCCAGGTTTGCAGCTACCGATGCATCGTCTCCTACGAAAGTCCTCTCCTCGAAGCCTTCTCTCTCTGTATTTTACAAAAACACAACTGTCTCAATTTGAATGCGGAAATTCGAACTCGTCCTGAAGTTGATCCGATGGTCTCCTTTCGTGGAGAACCACTCACTCACAAATTAGCGGAAAACATATTTATTGGGTGGTTGGGTAAAAAGGAGTATAGTTGGAGAGTGGTCGCGGGACAGAATGCGGCATATGACCAGTTTCCGTGTCAGTATCAGATATTTTATCGGGCGAAAGGGAAGGGAGTGATGTGGTACGATCCAGTTTTTACGGTACGGTTACACTTTCTCTCTCTCTCTCTCTCTCTCTCTCTCTCTCTCTCCCTCTCTCTCTCTCTCTCTCTCTCTCTCTCCCTCTCTCTCTCCCTCTTTCTCTCCCCCTCCCTCTCTCTCCCTCTCTCTCTCTCCCTCTCTCCCTCTCTCCTTCCCCTCCCTCCCTCCCTCCCTCCCATTCTCCCTCCCTCCCTCCCTTCCCTTTTCTCTCCCTCTGCTGTCTCTCTATCCCTCCCTCCCTTTCCCTCTCCATCTCTCACACCCCTACCCATGTCTCTCTCCCTCTCCCTCTCTCTGTATCTGTCCGTCTATCTGTTTGATTGTTGAACTCTTTGTCCCTCTGTCTCTCTCTCTCTTCGTGTCTGTTTTGGTCTCTGTCTTTCTCTGTCTCTCTGCCTCTCTCTCTTGCATCCTTAAGCAATTGACTTCTGACTTTCCCTCTGCCTCCTCCCCTATAATGTTCTTAAAATTGGATCCAATTTGTACCTTATCCCTCTCCCTTTTCCTCCTCCTCTTCCTCTTCCATTTCAACGGTACTCCATATATATGCTGCCTTCGTTTAGACCAATCTTTATCCTCTCTTTACCGCTAGTCGTTTTTAAATACAAAAAGCTATTCCTACCAACTTCCTACCCTTTCCACCTCTTTCACCCTTTTATACCCTTTTTTACCTATTTTTACCTTTCGAGTAATAAGGTAAAAACGCTCGACGGTAAATCTGTGTGGAGACGTCGCCATTACCGAGTGAGGCGGTCGGACCTTCCAGGAACTTTCTGGTTTTCCGTTCTAGATAATGGAGTGACGTCGAAAGAGTTTTGGACTATAGTGGACGTGGCAGAGGATTTTAGTTGGGCACTATTCTATTACAGGTAAAACTTTCCCTCTCTCCCTCTCCCTCTCCCTCTCCCTCTCCTTCTCCCTCTCCCACTCCCTCTCCCTATCACTCTTCCTCTCCCTCTCTCTCTCCCTCGCGCTCTCTCTCCCTCTCTCTCTCCCTCTCCCTCTCCTTCTCCCTCTCCCTCTCCCGCTCCCTCTCCCTCTCCCTCCCTCTCCTCTCTTTCCCTCTCCTACTCTCCATCCTCGTCCCTGTCCCCGCTTTTTACTCTCCCACTCCCTCTAACTCGCTTTCCCTCTCTCCCCCTCTCTCTCTCTCCAGTGGGGCAGCAGCAGCTGCCGGTCAATCCTACACTGGCGCTGTACTCCTTTCAGATGACGGATTATGGCCAAGTGAGGATAATCAGCTCCAATTGGAGGAAGCTCTGGAAAGATGTGGAATTAAAGCATGGGAGCTTTATAGAGTGGATAATTCGGATTGTCGAAATCCACCTTTAGGTTTGCCCGAGGGCGTCCCTCCACCGGTTTCGGTCGCCTAAATTTTTTTTTATGGGTTTTTTAATAAAGGAATAAAGGAGAAAAAATGGAAAAGGACGGGAAAATAGGATGGTGGATAATGGATATGGGAAGTTTTATGGGAAAGGAAAAGTTTATGAAGAAGGAGAGTTAATAAATTTGGGAAGGTTTGGTTATGAGAAAGGATTTCTTTTTGGTTCTTATGAGAAAGGAAAGTTTTAATGTTGAGGGAAAGTTTCCGTCGACATTGTTTTTTTTTTTTTTTCGGGTTTGGGTTGTTTTAGTGAAAGGATGTTTGTTTTTAGTGTTAGAGAGGATTTGAAAACTTTTTTTTGATGTTTATTTGTAGTTGTGAGACTGTTTTTTTCAGTGTTGGTTTTAGTGTAAATTTATCGTATTGTTCATACGGAATAGTTTTAGTAGTTATGTAGCTTAAAGCGTTTTCTCGTTTGTGTTTTTTTCGACTTTGTTACGGGAACAAAAGTATTTAATTGATAATTCAAGAAGATGGAAAAAAGCAATTTTAAGGGTCGAGTCGTGTTAAGAAATTTTATGTTTTTGTGTCTCAAGATGGTTTTTCGGATTTTATTTTGAGATAAGCTGTTGTTGGGTTGCTTTATTTTGTCATTTACCCTTTTTTTTTGTTTGAAGTGAATTTTTTATTGGTTTGCCGAGTTGAGTTGTCCTAATATAAAGAAGGTAAATCTTATTTTGTTTTTTTTGTAATTTTTGTTGTGTCCTTACTATTATGAATTTTATTTTGTCATTTTGTTTTTTTCACTCAAAAACGGTTCCTGATTTGGTGACATTCCTACTCATCTCTTCATTTATTCGTGAAAAACTCGAGACAAGTGACTAAAAGTTACAATTCGCGGTGTACCTTTTAGGGTTATTTAAGGGGGAGTTTTGGGGTTGTTAGGTTACATTCTCATACAATTCCCTTATATTTCAGTACAGCTGCCTTACATTTTCCGTACTTTTCTTTTCCGTACTTTCATGACGTATCGTGTCCTAATCTTTCCGTGCTTTGTAGGGTTTTTTAGGGGGGTTTTAGGTTGTTAGGGTACATTTCCTTACATTCGCGTATATTTTAGTACAATTGCCTTACATTTTTTTGACTTTTAGGATTTTTTATGGTACACTTTCAATATAGTTATGTACCTTTACGTATACTTTCTGTACTTTTTATTACTTTTTTTTTATTGTTGGGGTTTATTTAAGGGGAGACTACACGTACATTTTCCTAAATTATTTCGTAAAACGAAAATTATACGAAAATTACGAAAAGTATAAAATCGACGAATACTGCGTAAACATCGTAAAAAAAAATGAATCCGAACGAATTGAAAAAATATGAATATAACCTATTACGTTAACGTTCTCGTGCTCAAGTAGAAATGAAATTTCCCAGTGTAACGGACAGTGGATCAAGATTTTAACAACACAATGGACCAAGATTTTAACAACAGGCGACTATCGCACAACTACACCGCGAATCGTTATTAGTGTCAAAGTTTAAATAGTGTAAAATAAAATTTACCGTAATTGATGCTAATTAAGAATTTGATTTTTTTCAAAAAAATGGTGTATTCTAATTTCGGCGTTAATGCTAATTTGGGAACAGCAAAAATAGAATATTAACCGTACGATTATATACATTAATATATGTATTCGTACAAAAATATTGGAAATCGTACGCCGACGCGAATTTGAAATATCCGTACATGACATACTACAACGCGCATCGTAATTAGAGTAATGAAAAAATTAGAGTAAAAAAAGAGAAAAAAATAATTAGAGTAATTTACTCTAGTTTATGTGATAGAACTGTTTCTAAAAGGAATTTACTCTAATTTATGCGGTGTACTCTAATTTGGCAAGCTAATATCCTCTACTGTAAATAAGGTATTTTTACAGAATCTGACAAAACGTACAGTTTATCGTCACTATGACGTTTGAACTACACGGTTTGTTCAAACGCAGTTACATGATAATGGCATGTATTAAATCATTATTTGTACTTTTTTACTTATAAAAGTACAATTTTGCACGGTCGGACGTCGTCCGTACTCCACACTATTTAAAACGAACATATATTAGAATTAAAAACGTTAATTAAACCTTACCTGAAATAGCAAAATGAAAAAATTAGAATCATTTACTCTATTTGATGTGATAGAGTCGAAATTTCGAGCGACCGAATTAGAGTAATTTACTCTAATTACGATTCGCGGTGTAGTTTACGTGTATTATTAATCCCGTTTTTTTTAGCGCACGCTCCTGTGTGTGCGCGTCTGATTTAATTAATTTTTTGTAAATTTTCACTTCAAAAGGTACATTTATGTACGTTCTGACATCGACCGTACACCACACTATTTATATTTTACTGTACTTTTGGGCTTTACGCTATTTTGTATGGTACCTTAATTAACGTCAAGGAAAAATTAAAATCATGTATCCTATTTGAGGAAAAAAATCAAAATTTTAATAACCCAAATTAGTGACTTTGACACTAAAAACGATTCGCGGTGTACTTTTATGGACATAAAAAGATTTAGTTATGCAACAACCAACGTTATGATAGCAAAAATACATCTTTAATATAACTATAGGCAAGTTTGTAAGTTCGCAAACAAATTTGTAATGTTGTGTATCGGCAAGAAACTCATCACGGTAAAATTAATATTAATAGTTGTCACTTGCCGAAAGATGAGGCGTTTCGGTGTATCGCTCCGAGACCAGCAAGTTCATTATCGACGATAAATATAAAAAAACGGAGTATGTTTTATAATAGTACTTTATAATGTATTGTATTATAGTACCGATTTTATATAGCGTGGCATACCACGTTTGACAATTTGTTCGGTACTATATATAACGGGAGTTTAGTACAAACAACTATTCGTATATCTATGTTGAGTAAACAGTATAATTATCGTCGATAGTTATCGTTGTCGATGTTATCGCGATAAAAAAGCGCAGATTATTTTTCTTGATAACACCGGTATCGATATATCGTGCCAATATATCGATTATCGGTAAGACAAAAAATTGGGCATATCAGTAATCGACAAAACCTTACCGATACGTACCACTGCAAATGTGTTATTGGTGCTAAGTTAACGCAAAACAAGAAGCGGACATCGGATGGTTGAGTTTGCATACATTGGATTTCAAACATTTTAGACCATATAACTCACAATTCGTCGCAGAGAAGTGCACCCGGTAACATGGAAACGTTCGTGTGCCCATCCTTATACCGGCTCGAACGGGGCATTGATGTATCAGCAGAAAAAATTGTAACATAAATGTTCCTCAAATTCGTACAAATGAGAGTGACCGTGTCAATGTTATTAATGCAAAACAAATAAGGGCGTGTTCCTATGTGCTCAAGTAAGGATTTGTTTTCTGTCGTTTTCACACAAAAGGGGACTTGCAACGTAAAAATATTACGCCGTACGAAAAATGGGCAAACACACAATAACATTTTGCGTCATCTTGGAACTTGGAAGGTACGACGATTTGGCGTTGTTATCATCGCGACCTACTTCCATCTCATCTTCACACTTGCACTGGAATCAAATCGCGACCTGGTTTTAATCAAAATACTACCTTATTGACGAATAGAAAACATGAATTGCACGCGTCAAACGTTTTCGAAATTGTCGAACGACTGAGATTATACACTATTTTTTTCCCTCTTCGTCACGCGCATGTACATACGAAAATGACAAGCATGTACGGAAAAAAAATCGTTGGGGTCCCGGACCACCACTTTCATTCATGAGTCCTTTGCAAAAGTTTACGTCGTCCTCGTCTCTCTCCATCTTTCTCACTCGATCGCTCCTTTTTCTTTCTTCTTTAAATGAAACGCAACAAAAATAATATAAAATGAAAGATGTATATTTTTATTTTTTTTTATTTTTTTTGGTCTGAGTTTGATGGCATATCGAATGATAAAAGACAAGAAAAAAATTCGAGAAGCCATGGCGGAAAATCTACGTACAGATGACGTCACATGGTAGCATGACTTCGCCATGTCACAAAACCCTAAACATCTACAATGTCACAAAAACCTTGACGTCTACAACCGTCGCCGTTTTTGTAGACGTCACCAATTTTAGGAAGTTTCGTAGTTTCGTAGTCGTCTACATTTCGTTTCGTACTCTGTCGCACACTTTGTAGACGTCTACAACTGTCACATATTTGAAGTTATGAAGGCGCAAGTAACGAATGACATAAAAGGAACACTTTGAAAAGTACACTATAAAATCTGCGCTAAAATCCAAAGTAGCATTTCAAAGTTTCGGTTACATGGGCACATACCCTAATTATTTAGTGATTTCCTTGGTGAACTGGAAAGTGTCCTGATAAGATTATACATGCTATGAAGTGTAGTTCAAATGAACAATTGCATCGGTGATCAATGTTCTCTACAATCCACGTTTACAACAAGGACGTTTCTGTTGACGTGTTTGTTTGCAAGCGTCTCCGCATGTACCAGGAGATATCAAACTCTCAGTTATAGTAACGCACCAAAGGCTGAATTTTCCCAACAACTGGAGTCTCTTACATTTGTGACGAACGGACACACTCACAAAAGAGAAAAAAAAAAGATAAAAAAAACCAAACATACGTCAATGGCCTTTCCAGATTTAGTATTTTGAAAATAACCAATGGATTTCTTTCAAATATGTGACAACTGTTGTGCAATATCATGTCTTTCTGAAATAGCAAACGACAAAGATACGAAATGCTCGCGTCATTATTGATTTTTTTTGACAGCCTGACAAGCCTCTTCTTTTGCTTTTCTTTTTCCTGGCCGCCCGACAAGCCCTTGTGAAAGATGCTGTTCGAACCGTTCAGAATATAATCGACGGCCGACGCTAGGCATCCTCGTCGTAACCTAGAATGGACGGCAAAAAATAGTCGATGTAATCGAGGCTGTCTATTGGAATATGCAAAAAAGAGAGTCTGCACGAGGCTGCCCGGACTGTCGCAGCCGGCGGACACGCTGACAAACCGCTTCCCACCTTTCCCCAAAAAAGTCCGTACAGTACAGACCGAACTCGACGGAGAAACCGAGAAAGGCAAGCCGCGCAACACGTTGATATGAACCAAATGGTACACCGCGAATCGTAATTAGAGTAATGAAAAAATTAGAGTAAAAAAACAAAAAAAAAACAATTAGAGTAATAAACTCTAGTTTATGTGATAGAACTTTTTCACAGTCGAGGTTTACTCTAATTTATTTAAGTACTCTATATTGGGTTATGTCGGCGATAAATATCCGCGCTGAAATTATAAACACTAAACTACGTGGACTTACAAAATCTGTCAGTCCGTATAGTTTTGACGTCATTATGACGCTAGTATTATTTGTCGCGCTGAATGTCAGTTAATGTTCACACTGACGACGATGCTATCGACGGACGAGAGTTATGCGAACGGCTTTTTTTTTATGCGATTGATTTTTCGCTTAGTCCGATTTCACGTGCGAGCGCGATTGTATTAAATCATTATTTGTACTTTTTTACTTAAAAAAGTACAGTTTTGCACGGTCGAACTTCGTCCGTACTCCACACTATTTAAAAAGAACCTATATTACAATTTGGTTACGCTAATTAAACTTACTTAAAATAGAATAATGAAAAAATTAGAATCATTTACTCTATTTGATGTCATAGTGTCGAAATTTCGAGCGACCAAATTAGAGTAATTTACTCTAATTACGATTCGCGGTGTAGTGTTGTGTATCGGTACAAAATTTATCGCGATGACACCGATACCGATAGCTATCGGTTATCGAACGGTCAAAGTTACCGATATATTTGTACTTTCTGTACTTTTTGTCCGGAGTACACGTGGCAGGTTTCCAGTGGATCCCAAGGAAAAAAAGGGACAAAACCATGGCGTCGGATGTGAAAGGTACATCGTTTTAACTGGAGCCGTACTAAAGCCGTACACATCTTATGCCGGTTACTATACTTTCGGCTTGTACAAAAGATATGTTTGGTAGGCACCTCAGTAGATAGGGGTTGTGACGCGTCGGGGGAACAACACGTACAGTTGAGTGAATTGGCCGTACGTTTATCTGTACGATCCGTAAATATATTTACGTACTGATATATCGATTATCGGCTACCCGAAAAAAGGCCTATATCGGTTATCGGCAAATCCTTACCGATACACAACACTACCAAATGGTCGACAAACGTTCCGAAACCTAGTTCCCACGGCACAAATGGCCGTCAGTTTTCACATGTGGTCGACAACAGTTCCCAAACCTATATCCCTCGGCGCAAATGGCCGTCATTTTTCACCTGTGGTCGACAACAGTTCCAAAACCTAATTCCCGCGGCACATATGGCCGTCAGTTTTCACCTGTGCCTGATTTTTGTTACAGCTGTTCTCTTACGCGTTTCAAGCATATTATCAAACCTCACCCGCCAGATCTGATTCTTCGATTTCGGATGCAACATTTGTCAAAATAGATAGAAGTGAGCTTTAGGAAAATGATCAGCCCATGCGTCATTTTGGTTAGGCGCAACGTCTACGTCACCTTGTTCAACATTGGGCTATCTACGTACACACCGAATTTGTGTTGTGTACAAAAATTGTATCCTTGACAAACTGACCTAGGCGCTTGCGCCCAACCGAAATACATATGCGCTTATCATACTTTATTGCCAAAAAAGCAGTAGGAGGCCACGATATCATGATAACCGCACTGATCTTCAACACAGACTGGCCAAAAATTCACGCATAGAATAGAACTGCAGTTTCTTGAGTCCTCGAGAGCATGATTTGGCATGCATCAATGTCTTTACCAGACACACATGTCCGCACAGTTAGTAGACCAAAGGTACAAATTAAAATACAATACCAGTCACATGTCACCCGTCGTCTTTCCTCTCCCTCCGCTGCCTCCTGCTAAGTGCTTGTCCGCCCCTTCTCACCCTCCTGCTGCCTTTTTTCTTTTTTCTCGTTCTTTCTCTTTTCTCCTCTTCTCTCTCCTCTCCCTCTCCGCCTCACTTCTCTCTGCCATCGGTAGTACTTAGATTCCCTCCTTACATTCGAAGTCTTATGTGGAAATTATACGGGGCGAAAGCCTAGGTTGGCTATCATCTTTCTTGTGGAGTATCAATTTTAATTTCAAAGGTGCGTCAGTAGTGGTTACCTTCGTTTTTCCGGTTTATAACTTCCGCTTCCGTATTTTTCACTTGTTTTCTTACATTCGGCTTATAAGGGTTCACCTATTGTTGCATCACCATCAAGCTATTACCTTAGTCCCACGCAATTTTACCGCATCTCTTAGTTTATAATTTTTTTTTATGCGTGCAATTGTACCAAGTTAACTTAAGTATGTTAGATGTTGTACTAGAGGTTTGATAGTTGATGTACTATTCTTACCAACATTTACATAACAAATTGTTTGAAATAAAAAAATTCGTTACAAATAGCATTGCACTCCAGTATACTTGCATTGCTTCAACACTATTTATACCTTGTCATTATGTTTGATGCGCAATTAATGTCAATTCAAGTTTTTTAAACAACCTTTCTTATCGAACGCTGTGTAACATTGCATCATTACATCGCCCCGGATATCTTTTGATCACGATGAACCGAATTTTGTTTATTTCAAGTATTAGTTTAAACTATTTTTTGGCAATAAATATTACGGTTTTCCATCATGGAGAAAATAAAAAAAATCATTGAAATTGAAGATAATGTGAGGATATTTGAAATTTCAGTCTGTACTGTAATTTTGGTATAAGATTTTTTCGGATTATAGACAAAAGTTATTTGTACCAGATGCACCAAAAACCCCTTCAAACCCTAAAACCTTAAAAAAAGTTAGAAAACCTTAAACCTTTAAAAATCCCTAATAGTTCCAAAACTTTGTTTTACCTTTTTTTTATGTTTTCGTGTACTTCTCTATGTTTAAATATATAAATGCTGGTTTTTTACATGCATTTTTCTCATTGTTGTCGTAAGTTATTTTTTTCTTTTGCTTTTCGCTTTTTAACAAAAAATATAAAATTTTAACTTTTTGTAAATTTAATCTGCCCACTGTATGTATCATAAAGTTGTTTGCGTAAAATGTTTCTCATTTTCCATTTTTTTTTCAGTGTTTGTTTTATTTCTTTCTGGTTTTATAAACTAATTTTGCAACAAAATATAAAAAAGAAAATACTTAAAATGTTGTACAAAAACAGCTCGTGCGGTTTTCACATGATTATTTACGACCTTTCCTTTGCTGTATTTTGCGACGGGATGATATGATTATGATATTGTATGATACGATGTGACATTATCTGATATCATGTCGTATGTTTTCCTATGGTATGTTATGTTATACATATCGCTAAGCTACACCGTGAATTGTTATGGAGTAGCGAAATTATTACGTGAGGTCTTGATTAGTGTTTTTAATAATAATTTAGTTCCCAATGACGTGGCTGAAAAATACTAACTTACGACAGCAATGAGAAAAATGCATGTCAAAATTCAACATTTATATATTTAAACATAGAGAAGTAAATGAAAAAGAAAAGAGGCAAAACAAAGTTTTGGACTATTAGGGGTTTTCAGGGTTTGAGGTTTTCTGACTTTTTTTTGAAGGTTTCGGGGTTTGAAGGGATTTTTGATGCATTTGCTACAAAAAACTCTTGTCTATAATCCGAAAATTTATTATACCAAAATTACGTTACAGGCTGAAATTTAAAATATCCTCACATTATTTTCAATTTCAATGATTTTTATTTTCTCTATGATGGAAAACCCTAATATTTACCGCCAAAAATAAGTTCAAACTAATACTTGAAATGAGCAAAATTCAGTTCACCGTGATCAAAAGATATCCGGGGCGATGTAATGATGCAATATTACGGAGCGTTTGATAAGAATGGTTGTTTAAAAAACTTAGATTGACATTAATTGCACATCAAACACAATGACAGGGTATAAATAGTGTTCAAGCAATGCAAGTATACTGGAGTGCTTTGCTATTTGTAACGGAAATTATTATTTCGAACAATTCGTTCTGTAAAGGCTGGTCAGAATAGTACATCAAATACCAAACCTCTAGTACAACCTATGAAATACTTAAGTTAACTTGGTACAATTGCACGCATAAAAAATAAATTATAAACTGGGAGATGCGGTAAAATGCGTGGGACTAAGGTAATAGCTTGATGGTGACGCAAGAATAGGTGAACCCTAATAAACAAAATGTAAGAAAACGAGTGAAAAAAGCGTAGAGCGGAAGTTTTGAACCGGAAAAACGAAGTTAACCACCACCGACGCACCTTTGAAATTAAAACCAATACTCCACAAGAAAAATGACAAGCAACCCAAGCTTTCGCCCCGTATAATTCCCACGTAGGACTCCTGAACGTAAGGAGGGAAGCTAAGTATGACCCATGGCAGAGAGAAGTGAGGCGGAGAGGGGAGGAGAGCAGAGGAGGAAAAAGAAAGAAGGCAGCAGGAGGGTGAGAAAGGGCGTACAAGCACTTAGCAGGGGGCAACGGAGGGAGAGGAAAGACGACGGGTGACATGTGACAGGTCTTCTATTTTAATTTGTACCTTCGGTCTATTAACTGTACGGACATGTGCGTCTGGTAAAGACATTGATGCTTGCCAAATCATGCTTTTAGGAATCAAGAAACTGCAATCCTATTCTATGCGTGAGTTTTTGGCCATTCTGTGCTGAAGATCGGTGCGGTAACCATGATATCGTGGCCTCCTCCCGCTTTTTTGGCAATAAAGTATGATAAGCGAATACGTATTTTGGTTGGGCGCTAGCGCCTAAGTCATAGCCTATTCCCACTGGAAAAAAATTCACTTCCGCAAGAGACGGACGTTCGAATAATGTACGGCTTTTTGAGCACCGACTTTGTAGATTTCGTAAGTTCTCGGAAAACCGTACAAACGACCTTCCTCAAAATATTGCGGGATATTGAAGTAGGGTAAAAGTTGCGTCTTTCTGTGAAATAGGCCAACGGTAACCCGAAAAGCTGACGTTGGAAAAAAACATCCGAACGGCTACTTCATTGTATTCGCGCGAATAAGCTACAGGACTTTTGAACCACTGTCGTCGTTCTTCTAACATTCATTATCTCCATCTCTCTCTCTTACCGTCTCTCCCCCTCTCTCTCTCCCGTTCTCTTTTTCTCTGTCTCCTTCTCTCCCTCTCTCTCTCTCTTATTATCTCTCTCTCCCTCCCCCCCCCTTTCCCTCTCTCTCCCTCCCTCCCTCCCTCCTGCCAAGTTATTGCAAAACCGGATGCTCTGCGATTGCCGATAACGGAACTTCTCTCCTTGCCGGACCTGCGGATAACGGAACTTCTCTCCTTGCCGGACCTGCGGTAAGATTTATGCATCTCTTAGTTTTCATTTAATTATCGATTTTTTGTTGTTTCTCACTTGTTTGTTAATTTGTTTTTTTACCTTTTTTAAAAAAAAAATTATTTTTTTGTTTATTTATTTTTAGAGTCGTCATTGTCCACTTATCGGATACCAAAATTGATCTCTTTGCTGGACCTGCTGTGATTTGTTTGTTTTTTTTCCCGTTTTTTTTTTTTCCTTTTCTTTTCTTGTATGTATTTATTTCTGAGGGGGACATGGCTTTAATTTTTGTCATTTTTCAGGCCAAAGTGGCCCAAACAAAATTCGGCAATGGGAGTCGTTGTTTTTTTGGGTCCGTAGTTATGTTTTTCCTTTTACTTTTTTGCCAGTTTTTATTTTTTTTTTTTTTTAAGGATTTTTCATTCTATGTTCTATTGTATTTCTGCCTTTACAGAGATGATGTCTTTTGTTGTTTTCTGGGAATTTGTGATGTCTTTTTGTGGCCATAGTGGCAATAGTCACTTATTTTTTTGATGTTTACTGTACTCATAATAATTTAACAATAATTTAACAGGCTAATAACTATACTGCTACTAATTATTCAGACTCAAAATTGTATTAATAATAATTATTCATATTTATTATTTGTGTATAGTTAATGTTAGTCTAGTTTTTCGTACCTAAAAACCGTATTAGTACAGTCAGTATTAGCACAGCTAATAGTACGCATAATCAGTATTTTTAAAGTTATGTTTATGTATAATCAGTATGAGTCTTTAAAATTAGTATTGGTACATTTATTATACTGTGACAGGAGAATGAGTAGAGTTATTAGTGGAATAATAAGTATTAGTACAGTTTTCAGTATGTATTACTAGTGTTTTACTGTTAGTAGTTTGTATAATCAGTTTTGGTCTAGTTGGTTACCTATATAATTAGGTTTAGCGTATAATTAGATTTAGGGTATAATATGTATTAGTGCCGTTAGTAGTGTTTATAATCAGTAATCCGTGTTATTACGGTTATTGGTTTGTATAATTAGTATTGTCACAATTATTAGACTGTATAATTATTGTTAGTACAGATTTAAATACTGTTTAATTGATATTAACACAGTTATTAGTATGTATAATTAGTATAAGAACAGTACTATTGGTATTAGAAAAGTTATTAGTCTGTATATTAGTATTTTTACAGGTATTAGTCCGTATAATTAGAGTTAGCACCGTTTTTGTTTGTATAATTAGTGTTTGTACAGCTATACTTCTGTATAGTTAGTGTGGGTACAGTTACTATTCTATATAATTAGTGTTATTGCAGTTATCAGTTTTGCATAATTAGTGTTAGGACACTTTTCAGTAATGTATACTTAGTATTAGGACAATTATTATATAATCAGAATTTTTACAGTTATTTGTACGTATAATAAGTATTAACTCAGATTTTGGTTTGTGTAATTAGTATAATTAAAGTTGTTAGTCTATATAATACATACTTGTAAAGATTTTTGTATATAAAATTAGTGCTAGTACACTTTTTAGTATGTATAATCAGTATTAGTAAAGTAATTAGTCCGTGTAATCAGTATTAGCATAGCTATTAGTCTGTATAATTACATTTAGCACTGTTATTAGTTTGAATTACTATTACTAGTACAATCCAGTTACTAGTCTATATAATTAGTGCTCGTACAGTTATTACCGTGTATAATTAGTGTTAGTACAGTTGGTAGTAATGTATAAGCAGTATTATTACAGGTATTTGTTTGTATCAATTGTATTAACACAGTCTGTAGAATTAGTAATAATACACTTATTAGACTGTACATTTCGTATCAGTACAGTTTTCAGGGTCTATAATTAGTGTTATGACAGTTTTATGTATGAATATCATATGACTAATCTATATAATTAGTACGTAAAACAGTTTATATAATGGCACAACTATTAGTATGGATAACTAGTACTGGCACATGTATTTTTGTACAATCAATATACAAT
Organism: Zygnema cylindricum; assembly: GCA_037447655.1. Taxonomy (NCBI): domain Eukaryota; kingdom Viridiplantae; phylum Streptophyta; class Zygnematophyceae; order Zygnematales; family Zygnemataceae; genus Zygnema; species Zygnema cylindricum. The sequence goes on along the minus strand of JBBHKE010002445.1, from coordinate 170,422 downwards.
TAATATACAATTAAGATCAGTACAATTCTTTACCGTTTTAATTAGTATTAGCACCTTATTACTTTCTACAATGAGTATTAGTAAATTTTGTATACGTATATATAAATAGTGGTAGTAGTGGTATTACAGGTATTGTACAATTTTTAACGGTAGTCATAGAAGTATACGTTTGTGGTTTTCTCTTCAAATTATTTGATGACTTTTTTTGTCATTTTTACCAGTTGTGTTTTTCTCCTTACAATTTGTACTATTTTTTTTTTGTGAGAATTTTTTTGAATCAAAAAGTTTTTATATTGCAAAATAAAATATTCACCCTCGTACGAAAAGATAGATGTGTATGTATATAATATGTATGTAAAATGTATATACATAGAGAGTGAGGGAGAGGCGAAGGGAGAGAGAGAGGGAGAGCGAAAAAAAGAGGGAGTCGGAGAGGGAGAGGAAGAGGGAGAAGGAGAGGGAGACGAAAGGGGAGGGAGAGAGGGAGGGAGAGGGAGAGGGAGGGGGTCATGGAAGGGGGAGGGAGGGAGAGGGAGAGAGAGAGATAATTATCTTATGTAATTAAAGTAATACACTGCCGCACTGCCACACTATTTTTCTGTCACACTATTACTAGTTTGTAGTTTTCAGTTTTGCAGTTTTCTGTGTTCAATTCTCAATTTGCAGTTTTTTTTTCTATATTATATTATATTTTATATATATATATATGTATACTCTGTAGTTTGCAGTTTTCAGTTTTCAGTTTTGCAGTTTTCTGTTTTCATTTTTCAATTTGCAGTTTTTTTATCTAAAAATACAATTTTTTTTTGTCTAAGTAATATAGTATCTAATACAATAATATGTTAGATAGAGTAAGGTACACTCATAAATAATAGTATGAGAGAGAGAGATATAGATATATATCTATTATATATGTATATATATACATAGAAATAATAGATATATATTTTCATAGATATATCTTTAAATAACTTCATTCTACTAAGTTAGGATTTTAATTAGGGTTAGGGTTTCTTTAAGATAACATGTTTTATAGTTAAACGGCACATTATCGTCCAGAAATTATATACCTTGTAGCCCGCAAAGTGTTTTTCCAAATGTCCTTAAATCGGATAAAGGAATATCAGATCAAAAGAAGTAACGTTGCTAGGTTTGAAACCCTAAAAAATGTTTTAAAAAAAGATGCATAGTGATTGTAACCAGGTTGGAGTTAATTGTAGACAAAGGAGGAAGAACAAAAATACGAACTGGTCGATAGGAGGGACCAAATAAAATGGACAAATGGACAGGTGACGGGAAGAAAGAGCTGTACTTTAGAGATGGAGAGCGATGGAGCAGAGGGGAACAGGGGGGCGGAAGGGAAGAGGGGGACGTTTTTAGTAAGTTTGAAAAACTGCAGGTTTGTTTTCGCGCCTATGTTTGATGACGTCGAAGCGTGTGACGTGTCACGTGACACCTTCAATCGGAGTTACGTGCCAAGATTTTGGTGTGAACAAGACCCGTTTTCCGATGAGTTTTCGGAAAATCATCGGAATGGGCAAAATGTTACAAATGCTCCGGTGGGTATAGGCTATGAGAGTAGGTTTTGAATTGAAATTGGAGCCGGCAAAGACCCAAAGTTTCAACAAAATTCGAACGAAAAATAACATTTCATACCGACAGAACGTGTACAAAACTGTACGGTATAACAAAGTGGCCAACAGTGGACCTCGCGCTATTACCCGGAAACATAAGGAATCATGACGACTCCGTAATAGACCGGGAACGACGGTTACATGTAGTCATGCTAGTGTTTGCAGTTAAGTACGCTGTCGTCCAATCATCATCGCTTAGGAATAAAATAGTAATTCTACAGCAGTGTCACCGTAATGACGTCATTGTTAGTAGTGTTGGGTATCGAGGACCCATTGCCGATATTCGAAATATATCGAATTTCATGTACCCGATATTCGATATATCGCTTCGATATATCGAATTTCAAATTATCGCGATATATCGTCGATATATCGTATCGACGATATATCGAAAATGAAAATTTTAGATTTTTTTTTCAAAACCGCCCCCCCCACTGAGCGTTCCCGCGCGGGGGGGGGGGGGGGGGGGGGGGGGGGGGGGGGGGGGGCAAAATATCCGTACGATTTTTCGTACGATTCTCCGTACGCTTTTTCGTACGGTTTTCCGTACTCTGACTGTACGGACACGCAATTTTTGCGATATATATCGCGATAATTTATGTTGGTCCCGGTACGATATATCGAGGAATCTTCTCGATCGATATTCGATATATCGAATATCGAAATTATCGCGATATGAAACTACCCGATACCCAACACTAATTGTTAGGTGTTTGACTCGATCAATATCGCGGATAACATGACAACCTTGAATCGACTGGCGAAATATTTTTAAAATTGCTAACTTGGCGCAAATTAATCCACTTTAAATCGATGTTACCAATGCTATTTCTGCATCATGGGTTAATAAAAACCCTAAAAAAACCATACTTCTCTTTCTGAGCTGATAGTGGCTTGGATTTTAGCTATGGTTGTCTTATTTGTTTCTTTTCCTACTTTCTTTACTCTCTTAGTCTATAAATGTTTTTTTTTGTTCTTTTACTGTCTTGATACCCACATGGGTTTTCCATCCCAAGGTAACCAACAAAGACATCACTTTTTCATTTTTTTCTCTTTCTTTGGGCACTACTTAATGCGTCCTTCTTTAAATACTTTATTCACCATTCTACATTAACGCGCAATTCGATCTTTTGCTTTCGCTTTTGCCTTCTTCCCTTCAATGACCTATCCGTTAGCTTCCAATTGACTTGAAAAGAAATCCCTCTCCTCAAGATTAAATGCGAGAAACAAACAAGTTTAACTTACATAATTCATACACACCCGTATTCGTGACATTATTGCCCCAGTTGCATAGGGGAGGGAAGTATTATGTCGACGGTAAGTTCCACATGTGATTCCTTCACAACATATTGCCACTTTTTTTTTAATGGTGTTTGTCGCATTTTGATAACACTAAACCTTACCTCATTTTTAGTTGTTATCCAACATACTGTAAAAGCAACTCTGCAACTCTGCATGTTGGAGTGGTTGCACGTGATGATTTTAGGGAGAAACGTGGTGATATACATTGTGATGATATGAATGAATTCATTAATAAAGGAGGTCGAGATAGTTCGTTGTTTGGAAGTTGCTTCGAATACGTTTCTCCGTACTTATGGTTTACATTATTTTTAGAAGAGGTGTCACTTACCTCCTTATTTATTTATCTCGTTACATTCTATTTTAACACATGCAAACATTTATGCTACCTTTATCCAATGTTGTTGTTATGGATCGTCAAGGTGTTACGAAATTCCATTAGTGTGCTTTGCAAGTTAGAGGAATTTTTGGCGTTCAGTAGAGATTAAGTCTTTTTTTGGGTACACTATTTTGTTGAGATTTGTGTATGTAGTGTTCGTTCAAAGTACTTCATAAGTTTGTCCTTGTCTTAGTGTTCGTTTTTCCGCACTATTTTCCTTTATAGATTGCTTCCCGCAACGTGTGGTTTTCACGTTTCATTTTTGTCTTTTACTTGTCGTTCCGATGTACTCAAATAACTTACCGTCGTGTTTTTTTAGTAGTTTTTTTTTTTGTAAATATCCTCACATTAAGGTAAAAAACGTCACTTTTAGCATAGATTTTGACTTGGAGTTTATCAATCATTATACTACACATGGTATTTTCGCGCCACTAGCTGTAACAGGGTTACAGAATTGGGTACTTAGGGGCTAGGGCTAGGCTGCTATAGTTGCGATTCCAGAGCAGCCCAGCTGCGATTCCAGACCAGCGCAGCATAGCAGCATAGCAACATAGCAACTTAGCGGCGTAGCAACTTAGTAGCGCAGCAGCGTAGCGGCGCAGCATAGCAACGCCGCAGAATGTAGATTGAGCTGTATAGTTCTAGAAGGAAGTTTTGGATAGATCTCGGTTGACCGTGACGGTCCACGTGTACAACTGTATAGTACTAGGTTGACTAGCACTTAGTTAGTTTAAATAGTCGAGTAAGACCTAGTGAATGAGACCTGAAGTAGACTTACACAGTTAGCGCAACCTTGTACTCTCTTTCAAGTAATTAAGCGCAACCTTGTTTGTGAGTTCTGTGTGCTCTGCTGTTGCTACGGGAAGATCCTTGGTGTTTTCCGCTGTGCACTGTGACCTGTTGTGGTGTATTGTGGCCTCTTTTACACTGGTATCGGAGCTGTTACCCGTGACTCAACAGCATGGATGACACGGCGTATCCACTACAGAAATGTTGGCGCAAGTTCTCAGGGAGTTGAAAAGTGTGAGATTACAGAACGCGCAGTTAAGTAACACCGTTGCAGCCTTGGAGTCTCGTCTAGGGGAGCGACCTCATGGAGGCATAGATAGAGACTCCAGGAGACCGAAATTAAGGCTTCCCGATGAGTTTGACCTTGCAAGACACAAGAACCTTGACTCATGGCTATTCTCCGTGGCGAACTATCTCGAGAATTTTCCTAGCCTATCGGATCGTGAGAAGATTCACTACGCGGGTGGTCTTCTTAAAGGGGCAGCGAGAGCTTGGTGGAGAACATTGGTAGAGGACGATGAGTCACCACCCGTCTGGGCGGTCTTCGTTCAACTCCTCCGTGACACTTGGCAGCCCGTCAACACGATGAAGGCGGCGAGAGATAAGATCGCAGTATTGAAGCAACGAACTTCAGTGATGGAGTTTACGCAGCGGTTCTTGGAGTGTAACAGTGCCTCCTCAACTTGCTTCTGGCGGGTCTGCCCACCACTGAGTAGCAGGAGATGGTTACAAGAGGTGGTTCGAGAGCGACGGGGAAATTCTTCTGGTGGGCGCATCACTTAGAAGAGTGCTAGGCTATCCGATCCTTTTAAGAGCTCTATCAAGCGGTGCCTCTTATCGGTACTCAGTTCCAAGAACACAGAACGTTCCAGTTTGAGTA
>JBBHKE010002445.1:133130-160867 GCA_037447655.1 Zygnema cylindricum | reverse complement strand
ATACGAGCACGATCAACGGGCACGATCTATTGAAAAGTGATATTTTGTATTCTACTTTATTTGAGTCTTGCAGTTCTCATACTTGTCGTAGTCACTGAGAATTGACATGCAGCCATGGCTGCCTTAGACATATGAGAATATAGACAGAAGACAAAGCTCCTGCAAAAGATATGTTGCCACAGTCATGATTTGATCCCGTAACCTCCGGACGAAACCTGTACGGAACAGGCGACCGCCTTATCCGTTAGGTCTTAATGAATCGATACTTACATTATGTTTGATAATTATTTAAAGATGGCATGGCAACATATTCCTTTTAGCGACTTACGGAACGAAACAAAACATGGAACGTGTGGTACCGCACGAAATGCAGTACCGCACGAAATAAATGAAACAGACATTTGATTTCGACGGACGAAATTAAATGTCGTGATCAACGGCTCGCGAAGCAAGAAGAAAATTTAAGTGTTCAACACAGAATGTTGACCGTTGAAATTCAACAGTCAACACGAAACTTTGACCGGTGAAATTTAACGGTCAACATTTATTCGGCGCGCCGCCAGATCGAACGACTGCAATTGATCACCGTGAAAAGAACGGACGGCACGCGTCAGTGCCGGTATGCCGGAACGACTATCTGGGAGAAGTTCGGCGAAATGGGAAGAAATGACACGTGGCATCATCCTATAGGATGCCGAAAGAGAAAAGGGACAGAATGCCATTGACTTATTTTGCTACATTGCACACCAGGAATGGTGCCGAATATATCCGTACATAAAGTACGTCGGCTGCTGTACTTTCTATGTACAATAAATAGGGTACTTCACTTTGATTGGTTTAGAGTAGCTATAGGAGTTTTGTGGACTTAGACAAAATTTGAAAAAGTCCTCTCTCTTAGAGGCCATCTGTACAAAGATGTTGTCTTTCAACTTCCATAACTTAATGGTCAGGTGAGCAAATTCAGTGATTCTTTTTGCAGCGGACTCAGGGGAGTCTTGGCTACACAGGGGTGTAGTCAGTTAGAGTTTCTGCGTCCCAGGGTGGGACTTATTCATTTTCAAATTCAAAGGTGCATATACTATCCTAAAGGCTCAACATAAGTTGGACATTTTGTTTACCAATGGAGGTCACAGAATTACACAATCAGCGGGCATGATAAACAAAATATGGTCCATGCTTGTGTGACGAGCATTGATTTGACGTCAACAAACGGTAAACTTTGTCCCTCACCCGACCTCACCGATCGGGTAACTTTTAAAGCACCCTCTCGAGAATCGTTTTGACCGTCGGATCTTGGAACGGGCATGATAAAATAGGACACAGTCCATGCCCGTGTAATGGGTATTGATTTACTAGTATATTTAAAGTTGCTAACTTGGCGCAAATTAATTTATCATAAATCAATGTTACCAATGTTATTTCTTCATCATGTGTTAATAAAAACCCTCAAAAACCATTTTTATCCTTCTGAGCTGATAGTGGTTTGGATTTAAGCTATGGTTGTCTTGTTTGACATTTATCCTACTTTCTTTACTCTCTTAGTCTATAAATGTTTTTTTTTTCTTTTACTGTCTTGATACCCAAATGGGTTTTCCATCCCAATGTAACTAACAAAGACATCACTTTTTCATTTTTTTCTTTTTCTCTGGGCCCTACTTAAGGCGCCCTTCTTAAAATACTTTATTCACCATTCCATATTAACGGAAAAATCGATCTTTTGCTTTCGCTTTTGCCTTCTTCCCTTCGATGACCTATCCGTTAACTTCCATCTAACTTGAAAAAAAATCCATCTCCTCGAGTATAAATGCGAGAAACAAACAAGTTCAACTTACATAATTCATACACACTCATATTCGTGATATTATTGCGCCCGTTGCGCTCGAGAGGGAAGTATTATGTTCGACGGTAAGTTCCACATGTTATTTTTTCACAACATATTGCCTGTGTTTCTTTTGAATGGTGCTCTTCACATTTTGATAACACTGTTTTGGTGAAACTTACCTCTTTTTTAGTTGTTTCCCAACATACTGTACAAGCAACTCTACATGTTGGAGTGGTTGCACGTGATGATTTTAGGGAGAAACGTGGTGATATACATCATGATGTTATAAATGACTTTTTTTATAAGGGAGGTCGAGTGAGTTCATTGTTTGGAAGTTGGTTCGAATAAGTTCCTCCATACTTGTGGTTGACATTGTTTTAAGAGGATGCGTTACTTACGTACTTATTTATTTATCTCGTTACGTTTTATTTTAACAGGTGCAAACATTTATGCTACCTCAATCCGGTGTTGATGTTATGGATTGTCAAGTTTTTACGAAATTCGATTAGTGTGTTTCGCAAGTTAAAGGATTTTTTGGGGTTCAGTATAGATTACGTCCTTTTTTTTTGGTACGCTATTTTGTTGAGATTTGTGTATGTAGTGTTCGTTTCAAGTTCTTCATAAGTTTGTCCTTGTCTTAGGGGGTGTCCCCATGTAATCGGTACTTTGATAAAGTATTTTGGACTGTAGTGAAGATTCTCCGTACTACTTTGAAGAGCGTCCCAATGTGCGAAAATGAAATCGGAACTTTGAAATGTGACGGTTGTAGACGTAGGTACAACTTTGTGACGATTGAAGGCGACTACGAAACTTCCGACGATTGGTGACGCCAACAAAAATAGCGACAGTTGTAGACGCCTAGATTTTGTGAAATTGTAGATGTTTAGGGTTTGGTGATATTGTGACGTCACGCTCACTTGTGACAACGTCGACGTCACTGATTCAAGAACTTTCCGCCATGGTTTCCCGATTTCGTTTTTTCGACTTTTTTCACTCGATTTGCCATTAAAAAAAACTTAAAAATTTTCAAAAAAAAAAAAAAACAAAGATCTTGCATTTTATATCAATATTGTCGTGTCTCGTTCTAAAAAGTGTGAGATGACAGCGATAGTGTGAGAGGGAGAGGGGAGAGGCGACGACGGCGCAAAAATTTGAAAAAGACCCATGAATGGAAGTGGAGGTCCGAGACCCCTGCAAATTTTTTTCCGTACATGCGCCTGACGGGCACGGAGAAAAATAGCGAGGACTCTCCTTCGCCCTAAAATTTTCCCACTCATGTGGCGCGCGCGTGGATCGTTTTTCATTTGCTGTTTGGGCTGTACTTTAACTAAAATCACCTCCTCGAGGTGATTTTAAATGAAGTTTTTTTTTTGGGCTGGATTCTCTTGCCCGGGGGTCGAAAAGGGGAAAACGCCAAAATGCGTTCACATGACGACAAACACGCCGTACATTCAAAGTATGAATTCACGTTCACTGTACTTTGGTAAAAACGATTTTCTCGTACGGCTAAAGTTTTTGTCAAAGTTCCATGAATTTTAGGGCAAAAAGACAGAGAAAAGTATGTACTTTAAAACATGGGGACACCCCCTTAGTGTTGGTTTTGTCCGCACTATTTTCCCTTATAGATTGCTTCCCGTAGCGTCTGGTTTTCGCGTTTCATTTTTGCCTTTTACTGATCCTTCCCATGTACTCAAATAACTTACTGTCACACATTTTCACAAAAAATGGGACTTGCAACGAGAAAAATTATCCGTACGAAAAATGGGCAAAAACACAAGTACATTTTGCGTCATCTTGGAACTTGGAAGGTACGGCAATTTGGCGTTATTATCATCGCGACCCACTTCCAACTCATCTTCACACTTGCACAGGAATCAAATAGCGACCTGGTTTTTATCAAAACACTACCCTATTGACGAATAGAAAACTGAGATTGCACGCTTCAAACGTTTTCAAAAATTTGAACGACCGAGAGTATACTATATTTTTTCCCCTGCTCGTCACGTGCATGTACGTACGAAAATGACGAGAGTAAACGGAGAAAATCCGTTGGGGTCTCGTACCTCCACTTTAACTCATGGGTTCTTTGCAAAATTTTAAGTCATCCTCGTCTCTCCCCGTCTTTTTCACTCGACCACTCCTCTTTATCTCTTATTTACACGAGATGCAACAAAAATAGAAAGATGTTTTTTTTTTTTTTTTTTTTTTTTTTTTTGTCTAAGTTTGATGTCATATCGAATGATAAAAGATAAGAAAACGAAAACGGGAAGCCATTCGCCGTTTTTGTAGACGTCAACTACTTTAGGAAGTTTCGTAGTTTCGTAGTCGTCTGCATTTTGTTTCGTAGACTGTCGCACATATTGTAGACGTCTACAACTATCACATATTTGAAGTATTGAAGGCGCAAGTAAGGGTGCGTCTCTATGTACTTCAAACTTAGGGAATTTACTTTGTTTTTTAGCGCAAATCCAACGGACCCGGATTTCAAGTATCCCTATGTGTAATAACGAAATAGTTACTTAAGGGTGTGACGATTGTATACGGTGACAATGCTCGTGACGGATGTCAAAGTATACAATCTGTGATGACGTGCGTTATTTTTTGTAACTGCTTTTGACGTCGCATGAGTTTTCGTGACATTGTAGACGTACCGCCTTCCAGCCTGTGCCGTTCCACGGTTGAAGAAGATGCACTTTGCCTTTACGTCGCCTGTCCGCTCAACGTGAACTGGCATCGGAATCTTGAGACCCCTTGCGAAATAAAATCCGTACCAGGCGCAAACGGACAAAACCAAACAAATTGTGTACTTTGCCTCGTCGTACCTAAACGCAAACGGACAAAACAAAACGAATAGTGTTTCTTTCGCCGTCGCTTGAATTTGTTTGAAATTTTTGTAAAAAAAATTACACGTGCGAATACGTGTTCCTATTTGTTTTTCAAAAATACTTTGCTTTAAAACACATGGTCCCTATTTTTTAAAGAAAAGTTTGAAGATGATGTTTTTTGGCGTGGCCGTGGGTCGAAGAACACAAGACGACAACATGTAGTACATATTAAATTCGATGATGATGTACAATCGTTCAGGCGCTGAAAATTGACCTACTCCGGGTTACTTGTTCCGAACTGAAAGTGTCAGACGATGGCGTATCTGATTTGGCATCTGACGGTCCACGTTTACACCCATAAACGTGGAGAATAAAATCCGTCATTCAGTAGGCTTGTTTTCTGACAATTTTTGTTTTTTGGTACGGCAATGTACGAAACAGTACGACTTTCAGTAAAAATTGGCATTTTTTCCCTAATGAAACCTTGCCCTAAGTGTAATGTTACAAGTTTGTCTTTGTAAACAACGTCCACGTGGCAGTCTATTTTTACGAGATCCAAAGCCCACAAGTACGCCACCCGGCAAATGGTGTTAAAGTATAGTACAGTACAGTACAGTACTGTACAGTACAGTACTGTACCGCACAAACATCTATAATTCTATAATAGTCTTGGTGCCAACTCAGCTTACACGCTAACAAAGTCAGCACACAAATTGTCGTTTAGTTCTAAAATTAGTATTAACGTTTTTTTGTTTTTTTGACGCCATTACACAAAATAGCGTCAATAACACTAAATAAACGGTTACGAAATTTTTTATTTAACTCCTAATAACTATGGCTTTGTTCTTAGTATTCTGTTCATTGTTTTGAGAAGACTTCCAACTTTTCCTCTCTGTGTAAGCTTTTGGTAATAAGAAATTTCTGCTCTTTCTCCCTCTTTTCCTTTCTCTTTCCTTCAACAAAACCGGTAGTTATGGCGCCTCCTCTTCGTATTCAAGTCCGCCATGGCTCCGACCTAAACAGTTTGGAAGTCGATCTTGAGGATGGAATAGAGGTAAGCGCTTACCGAAAAAAACGAGCCTGAGAAAGTCTACGATTTCAAAAATCTGACAGTAGATTTCTATAGATTCTATATACAGAATGTTTCTGTATAGCCATGTTGTTAGAAATTGGCTTTTCTATTTGCAAAATTTTTAGGGTTTACAAAGTTTTTCCATGCACTAAGATTGGCAAATCAATATCAAAATCAAAATGTTATCGTTAACCCTAATTTGTAAAATAAAGGTGAATACTAAATATTTGGTGAATCTTTCCGGCTTTTCACATCTTTAAATGCGTCAGATTAAAGATAAGTGCGGATTACATCCATCGTTTTTATTTATGAGTACGTTTTAGATCATGGATCGGTTTTTATTTTTATTTTTAATTCCAACAGTCTCCATTACACCAGGCTATGAAAAAATGTGCTTCCATGGATTTTTTTTGTCTGCATACTCGTTCTTTTCACCCAACTGTTGTGAGCCTAATTTACCTGCTTGTCTTAGATAATTGGCAGTAGAAATTAGAATAATCCACATTAGTTACAGTGAGAAGTGTACTAAAACCATGGAGAACCATTGTTAGGGCAAGGTTCTGTTTTTTCCTAGGGTAAGTCTACACTTTTTCTTTTGGTTGAGGTCATATTTTTCCAATACAGACAAAACCAAAACCAGAAAATCCGCAGTGGATTTTGCTTTGCTACATTTATATTGGGAACCAGATAAGTATAGAGATACAATGCTCAGGTCCTTTATAGACATATACATTGCATTAATTTAGGTGTCGGACCACAAATTGGGTAACATGTTATCAAACTTTTGGTAGCCGTTCATACTTCCTGTATTTCACTTTGAAGACCACTCACTCCTCTGTAATGCTATTCTTAAATCATATCTTTAAGCTTACAAATAATGGTCCAGTTTTCCACAAAGTTTAATTTCAAAACTCATACCGCTCTTGGTGCAGTTTGGTTGTTTGTTTCCTTTGGGTTTGGGAAATAGCGATATATGATTGGTCATCCAAATGAGTTAAGCATATATGATCCAAGAATGGTTTGTATGTTCGTGTTTTACCATTTATGGCCAGCAATACATGTGACAAGACTGTTGCAGTAAGGATAAGGGCTTCCCTTATGGTGCATTTGTTTTCCTTTGCCAAAAGTGAATGAAGTTTTTTTTTTTTTGTCTTTGAAACTTCATAGTCATTTGTGCAAAAGTGGAGTTTCTTTTTCTGCTGCTGTGTTTTCTCAACCACGCAGGAGAGTCAGTAGAAGTCAGTTTTTGTCCCTTTCCCTACATTGTCTTATTCTGCTTTGTCTTTCACTCAGGTTTTACGCTGTCAAATATTTTCCCTCACGTTCATCCCGCCCGAAGAACAAGCGGTGAGTGAAATTTTCAAACTGCGATGTTTGCAGGAATCTCAATCAGAAAATCTAAAAGTTAAAGTTTACTTTCACACCTAACCAATTTCTCTTCTCTCTATTGGTGATGATAACTAAGGCCTTTCTCCATTTTTCGACAGATTCTCGGTGTTGGATCAGGACCTCTTCACGATGATGTTGATCTTACAGCTTTGGGAATCAAAGATGGTCAAGAAATCACGGTCATGCAATCAGTTGAATACGAATCAAAACAGGAGACTGTGAATGAAAAATCTTCGAGGGAGAGAAATTATCTCGACGCCGATGAAGAATTTGCAAGGATGCTTCAGGTGGAGGACCGAAACCTTTTTATTAACCTTTTCCTTTTTGTTTCCCGCCTTTCCTTGTTAATGTATCTATGTTTCAGCTCACTGTAATTAGTGTGGATAGGTGGATACTACGGACGATAATTTTTTTTGTGCTAATCAAACACCATAATAAAAGGTGGATATTCAGAGTGACCTTCTTTAAAAGAACAACTGTGATGAGGTCCACACTTTCTGACGTACAAGCCTCAAAATTGATCATTTAAATCTACGCTCCACGCTATTTACCGGTGAGCTGTGTAACTGCGTATCTGCCTAAGTTTGCCTGTTTTGTTTTTTCCTTGTATGAATAATTTGTCTCGAATTTATGATGTTTTTTTTTGTTTTTTCAGGCAGAAGAAGACGCAGCCATGGCAGAAGCCATGGCTCAAGCGGAAGCTTCCATGAAATTTCTAAGTCAATCAGAAGCACAATTTCGAGAACGACTCCGTTCAAGTATGGCCACTGTTGCTTCGGTGAGTGAGAATTTCAACATTGGAAGTTATGTGGTTCTCTCCGTTTTCCCCCTCTCCTTCCCCCCCCTCCCTCTCCCCCCTCGTCTCTCTCGAAATAGTATGTTGTTTGTCTCTTTGTTGTCTCTTTCACGCATTCTTTACCTCACAGTAAGTTAACTTTTCCTCTCTCTCTCTCTCTCTCTCTCTCTCTCTCTCTCTCTCTCTCTCTCTCTCTCTCTCTCTCTCTCTCTCTCTCTCTCTCTCTCTCTCTCTCTCTCTCTCTCTCGCCTCTCTCTCTCACCTCTCCTCTCACCTCTCTCTCGCCTCTCCTCTCGCCTCTTTCTCTCTCGCCTCTCCCTCGCCTCTCCCTCACCTCTCCCTCGCCTCTCTCTCACCTCTCCTTGCCTCTCCTCTCACCTCTCTCTCTCGCCTCTCCTCTCGCCTCTTTCTCTCGCCTCTCTCCCTCGCCTCTCCCTCGCCTCTCCCTCGCCTCTCTCTCACCTCTCCTTGCCTCTCCTCTCACCTCTCTCTCTCGTCTCTCTCTCTCTCACTCTCTCCTCGCCTCTCCTCTGGCCTCTCTCTCTCTCTCTCGCCTCTCTCCCTCGCCTCTCCCCTCTCCTCTCCTTCGCCTCTCTTTCTCACCTCTCCTCGCCTCTCTCTCTCGCCTCTCCCTCTCCTCTCCTTCGCCTCTCTTTCTCACCCCTCCTCGCCTCTCCTCTCCCCCTCTCTCGTCTCTCTCTCTCTCTTGCCTCTCTCTCTCGCCTCTCTCTCGCCTCTCTCTCGCCTCTCCTCTCTCTCTCTCTCTCTCCTCTCTCTCTCTCTCCTCTCTCTCTCTCTCTCTCTCTCTCTCTCTCTCTCTCTCTCTCTCTCTCTCTCTCTCTCTCTCTCTCTCTCTCTCTCTCTCTCTCTCTCTCTCTCTCTCCTCTCCTCTCTCTCTCTCTCTCTCTCTCTCTCCTCGCCTCTCCTTGCCTCTCCTCTCGCCTCTCTCTCTATAGCCTCTCCCTAATATTTCCCTCGCCTCTCTCGCGCCTCCCTCTCTCACCTCTCCTCGCCTCTCCTCTTGCCTCTCTCGCCTCTCCTTGCCTCTCCTCTCGCCTCTCTCTCTATAGCCTCTCCCTAATATTTCCCTCGCCTCTCTCGCGCCTCCCTCTCTCACCTCTCCTCGCCTCTCCTCTTGCCTCTCTCTCTCGCCCCTCTCCCTCGCCTCTCCCTCTCCTCTCTCTCGCCTTGCTCTCACCTCTCCTCACCTCTCCCTTACCTCTCTCTCGCCTCTCTTACTCACTTCTCCTCTCCTCTCCCCCCTCTCTCTCTCATCTCTCTGTCTGACTGTCTCTGTCTCATGTTTTTGATAAAATTGTTTCACCTAGTTAAATTGTGATTTTAAGCCGGAAAATTTTTGCCATGTTCTTGCCTTCACTAGATAGTTACTTCCACAAACTTGTCGTTTGCCTTCACTTTTTTTTTCTTATTCTTGGACCACAGTAACATGGTCTGTATTTGAAATTGTTGGGAGTTTTTTTTTAGTATGAGGACGAGGGAAAACAAAGGAAAGCGAGATCTTTGATTCCAATTCATGAGCTCGAGGAAAAAGCCGCTATCGCTCTTGCTAAGGTAAAAATCTTTAAATTTAAGGTAAAAAGGTAAGGTATTTTTTTACAATAAGGTAAAAAGCCTATTGGATTGAAGAGTTCAAAAAAAACCGTTATGCATATACTATTAGTGTGGTCAGCTAGTTCCTTCAGTTATCTTTGTCTTTTATCGAGCCAATGAAGACAGTTATTGACAGTGTATTGAAGAACTTCGCTTAAAAAAAAAACTTTCAGGTTCGATCCTGCATACACTTTTTGCTTCTCAATTAACTTTGTTGCCTCTTATTTCTGTCCTCCAAAATTTGTGTTTTGTAAACTTTTTTTTCTTACAAACCTTGTAACATTGTAGGTTAACTAAGACCTTTTGTCTGCGATACAATTATCCACACTAATACTTGTGTTTGCCAAATTGCAGACAGGACTGACAGCCAATCAGGAGGAAGAAATGCCTGATGCAATTTTACAACAGCTTCTGGTTTGGTTCAAGACGTGGTTTAGGTATAGATTTTTTTTATTTTCTTTGTTCTGTTTGTTTTTTTTTTTCATTTTCAAGGGTAGCAATTGTCCATTTCTTATCTTCAGGTTCTGTCTTTGTCCATTTTCTTTGTCCAGGAAGAAAATTTTATCATTTTCATATATAGAACTTGTTTGTTTTCGTCTAAGTCTCTGAAAAAGGGTCATTTACTAAGTTGGTTATAGTATGGATATTTTTTGATCCAATTTCAATGTTTTGGAGTTGTTAGAAGGGCTTTAACTTTGAATATAGTGAGAAATTGGTACTAGTTTGTGATAAGTGGACAGATTTATCATAAAGACGCAAATTTTCTGATCCACGCCAATTCCTTGTTTGAAGAAAAAACAAACATTATTGTTGAGTGTGTAAGCTTAAGAGAAATTACACCAGAAAGTTCTGTGATTCACACTCGGAAAAGATGTCGGTTGTCTAATCCAGCACCATACATTAGTCACCATCATTAGTGTTTACGACTTAAGCCAATTTAATATTCGAGATCAGAGCATTTATATATTACCACACATGAATTAGTGTGGATTTGGGATTTTGTGCCAATATTAATGTAGGTTAGCATCGTGAAGTACTTATCGAAGTTTTAACAAAAGTCACGATACTGGTGGTAATCGGTTTACCAGATTCTTAAAGCCTTTAGCGATGAAACTAACACCAACAAAAAATGTGTTTTTGAGTTGACTTTTGGGTGGTTTTTGGGAATGGTTTGACTTTCAGTTGGGTCAACTCTCCTTCCTGTGAAAAATGTGGGAGCGAGACAAGAGGTACGGGAAGTGGAAACCCAACACCGGAGGATTTGAAATACCAGGGCTTTCGAGTTGAGAATTACAGGTACACAATAAAATTGTTAACAATAAGCAATTTTGCTATCTAAAAAGCTCATTTTTTATATTGTCTTTTGGTGTCGAAATGTTTTAAGCACTTGAAGGGAATCTCTTTTAAAGTGAACACAGATGAAAGTACGCTGAAAAACCCTCGAAAACCCTAAAAAACCCTAGAAATCTTGGAGAAACTTACGATTTGTGTTCTACAACAACTTTTTCTTTCCTTCTATTTACCGTGTTCTACACCATGTTCAACTTGGGAGTACAGTATTAAGAACCGAAATGTTGAAGTAATTTTGCAATTCTGTAACTAGTAAGTAAAATTGCGATGGAGGGAGGACAGGTGTTTAAACTGTGGGGCTTTTAACCGATTTGTACGTTATAACGATCCCGAAAAGTTGCTCGAAACGAGGAGAGGAAGATGTGGAGAATGGGCAAATTGCTTCACTTTATGTTGTCGAGCTCTCGGTTACGAGGCAAGAGAGGTAAATTGTTCAATCTTGTCTCTTGAAAGACTTACGGAAAAGTCAATGTTTGTAAATAATATTTATCTTATTTTGTCAGCTCTTGTTTATGAGGCGAGAGAGGTAAAATTTTCAATTTTGTCTCTTGAAATTCATAAGAAAAGTCAATGTTTATTAAAGAATATCTATCTTTTTTTGTCGAGCTCTTGTTTATGAGGCAAGAGAGGTAAAATTTTCAATCACATTTGCCGATTAGAGTTCAATACTGTTTTGGGAAATTGGAGAGTATCTTGGCTATTACTACATTTTAAATTAATTCCTTTTTGGGATCGTAATTATATCGAATGTTCTTATATTTAAGTCATGTATGTAAGAATTTGAGTGTATTTTAACGGTTTTAATCCCTATCAGCACTCCCTTACACTAGTTATTATACCTATTACAATTTTGAAAACATTTTAACTCTAATTCTAGTGAAATTGACTGCCCATTTTGTTTGTTTGTGTCAAAACCTTAACCGTAAAAGTCAACATTAATGCATAAGAAAGTGAAGGCTTCTTAAGAGACCTTGGGCATTTTGAGAGCGTTAAGGAATTATTAAAAAACTAGTGCAAAAATTTATTTTCTTAGATAAGTAATAAAGAAGGAGAGGATGGTTTTCTTGTCAGGTTGTGGATTGGACCGATCATGTGTGGACTGAATGCTACTCCTCTCACCTCAAACGGTACGCCTTTTTGTTACTAGGATCTTTTCATCTCTTTTTTTCTCTATCAAATGATATTCTTATCCCGATTTTGAGTTTTCTTTTAAGATAAAGATAGGTTGATTTGTTCTTCCGATGCACAACAATGGATTTGAAGTAAGAAACGGTAACTTTTGATTGATTTTTTACGGAACTTTTTTTTTCGTGCCATGGCAAACAAATTTTGTTAGGGACAAAAAATTGGAATTTTCTGTCGTTTTTGACTTATTGCACTTCCTTTCCAACTGTTTCCTCTTAACTCAAAACTCAAACCTCAAATGTTAAAATCCCAAAGTTTATTTCCCAAATGTTATTTCCCAAATTTGATTTCCCATTTATGATTTCCCAAATTCAAGTCTTTTCCAGCCAATGTCTTTTTCCAGTGCTCAAAATTTTGCAAATTTTTTTGGGTTTTTTTTCCTCGTCCTTTTTTTTAGGTGGATTCATCTCGATCCTTGTGAAGCAGCTTTTGATAAACCTCTTCTTTACGAGTCTGGGTGAGTCCCCTTTCTTGAAACTATTTGCATATTAATACCATTTGCACGCTATTTGCATATTAAACGTTTTTTCAATTCGAGGAATTCTCAGTTCGACAATTCACAATTTGATTATTCTGAGCTCTAATCTTCTTAATTGGATCATCGTAATATATTTTACGAAATATTGTGTTGCTGCAACGATGTATACAACACTAAGTAGTGTGAAAAATGTATAAGCTGAAGTGTTAACAGGAATTCGAATGTAGATAGTTAGAATTTATATACACTAAAATCGATACATTTAAGGTAAATTTCCAACCATAATTCAATAATGTATTTTTGAAAATAATATGGTTGTTTTCTATTTAGATATTCTGTTAGTACTTAATTAACAAATATGATTATTGGCAATACATGTATAACTTGTAAATACATATGAAAGACTTAAGCGAAACAGAAGCAATTTGAACATTCTAAATATTCAAATATTCAAACGTTCAAATATCCAAATATTCAACAAGAATGAGTTGAAACGCCATACTGAAGTTTTTGATCTTTGTCAATTATAGCTGGAAAGCTATGTTATAATTGGAGGAATGACAACCATTTGTTTGTTCGATGTAAAAGACAGAAGGTAAGAAACCAGGAAAACTGAAGGAAGGAAAGGGATGGGAACGCAGATGGGGCAAAAAGTTAATCTATGTCATAGCTTTCTCATCTCAAGGAGTATGTGACGTGACAAAGCGGTACACTCGAAAGTGGGATGAGGTGAGGCTTTAAAACAACCAAAGACGTTTGATTTTTTTCTCTTTTTTAATGCTGTTTTGAATATTTTGCTTTTTTGTGAAATGTTTCAATGCATTTTGTATTTGCATAATCGAGTTATAGGTGATGTTAAAAAAAGAGTGAGACACAATGGCTATGAACATTAATTTTAGTTTGTATATATATAAAGTACATTACAAAGTAGAGAGTAGTGAATTTTGAATCCACTTTCAAATATGAAAGGTGATCGTTAAGGATTTCAGGTGTTCAGGTAACCTCAGTTTCAGCAGTTAAAGATTGTACTATCATTTCATATGACAATTTTTTTTATAAAGTACTCTCATTTTTTTTGTTAAAAATTATAAACTGATTTGTTCTTTTTCCTTTGTAGGTTCTCACTAGGAGAAATGAAGTACCCGAAGATGCGATTCCTCGAATCACATCGGAATTGACGGCAAGTTTACGAGCAAATTTAAGCATTGAAAAAAAACGAGAACTTGAACGGAGAGATGTTTTAGAAACTCAAAACTGGGAAATTGTGGATCAAATACAAAAGGAGTCTCTCCCAGGGAGGCAAACTGGGTCTTTAGAATGGAGAAAAGTAAGAGGTGAACTCGGAGAAAGTTCCGGAAATGTTAATTCGACCTCAAATTCAAGTAATTTGAAGGAGAAGTTAGCCCGAGATGAACATTTGGGTAAAATTTTTCTCGCATTTGGTGATATCTGTAAGGAAACTATTTCAGAAAACTCCTCCGATGTAGTTTATTTTTTAACAACTCTCCAAAATTGTATGAATCTTCTTTCTGAGTTGAAAATTTTGCCTTATAGAAATAGAAATTTGAAACTGGGAACTCGATCTAATCTGTCAAAGCACATACAAACCTTGAAATCGAGAGCCACTCTTTCCTTTTTTGAAGCTCTTGGATTGGGATTATTTACTGGAGAGAAAGAGGGACTTAATGCAATCGATAATTTAGAGTTTCAAGGATTAGATGAAGGAAAAACTATATGGTTTTCACCAAAAACATCTCCTATATCAGTAGCTGTAGCATTGCCTGTAGCAGATATTTTGCTACGAGAAGGAATACAGATAGCAAAAAAAAGCAAAGATGTCAGAAAAAGTGTCCTGGAAAGTATTAGTAGTGAAGGTTTTGAAAGTAAACTACACTATTTAATGAAAGGAGAACTCATTACAGGCGGCAGAGTATGTGCTGATGGAGAGAACCCCTCAGAATCGGTACGTTTTTGAAACTAAACAAAGTTTCCTTTTTAAATCCTTCAAAAAAATCAAGTATTTTTAGACTCTTGTGAGGCGATTGTTGTATTTTTCTGGAAAACCATCTGCTAGTGTTTTTGAAATTTGAACATAAATCGCAAATCTCGGTTAGGTTTGTTAAGCATAAGCCTTATAACTACTTTGGAAAGATTATTTTGTCCTCAACCTGCTTCACACTTAATTGTCTGTATGAAAATCTTTTGTTATTAGAAAAGAAAGAGTATATTAGTAAGTAGAGTACGAGTGCATTTTCATGAAAGAGGGAGGGAGGGAGGGAGGGAGGGAGGGGTAAATTATAGCATAAGAGTAAATTATAGCAAGAGTCATGGTGCTCAACAAAAAAGAAGAGTACATCTTAAGGAAAGTCAGGACACCTTCTTAAAAGAGTATATGAATATAATTTCAAAAAGAATATGCGTTATTATAAGAAGAGTGGTTAATGAGACTATGTTTTTTTTTCCAGGCAGTCGAAGCTTTCGATGGTCAAACCAATTCCAAATGGCTTCACCCAGAAAATGTCACAAGTGAGAAAAAAAATATCTCAAATGGATTTTTGCACCTTCATTTCTTTCTTTTCGATTTTTTTATTTTTTGTCTTGTATGGGTTATTTTTCGATCTTTTTCGATCTTTTTCGATCTTGTCCTAATTGTACATTTGACATATACGAAACCGGTTAGTTTTTTTGTTAGAAAGTTTTTTCGAGTAAGACTATCATCACTTAATACTGTTTTAAGCCTCATATCTATGAACTTTATCCCTTCTCCAAAACATGGAAATTTTTTACATCCCTGGTAAAGGGATTTTTACGATGTTATTATTTCTTCTCCCATCCCCTCCCTCTTCTTCCCTGTAATCCTTTTTCAAAGTCTTAGTACTACTAAACTTACTCTCAAAATTTCGAATCGAATTATCATTTCTTTTTTGAATTCGGTGGGATCTACAGAAGGAGCATGGCTTCAATATCGCCTTCTACCTGGCAAATCCGCTATTTTGGCTGCATATGTGCTGACATCAGCAAACGATTGCCCGGAACGAGATCCACGGGATTGGTACAAATCTCTCTCCATAGTTACTGCGGATTTTGTAATCAAAAGTTTGTTATGTGTGTGAATTGAGAATTCCTGATCCACACTGTTTCATGTACGAAAAGTTAGTTACGGTTATTGTTTAGCTGAAGCTTTAAGGGAAGCAAACGTCTTGTAGTTTAAAAAGACTCGTTTAATGTTTTAAGTTTGTTAAATAGTAGTTTCAGACCCAAATAAGTGTTGTCTAAACTAATTGTAACGAGTTTAGTTTATTCAAACTTTTGGTTAGTTCTTTCCTTTTTTACATTTGTCAAATGAAGAAGATCACAGAAATGTTGAAAGCGATGAAGTAATTTTCATTCTCAAAATTACTAGAATAATAGTGGTTTGTCGAGTTACACTGGTCCTGTGTGAGTATCAATTTGGGAATTATGGTTGTTTTCTTACGCAACTTTTGAAGGATGGGCAGTCTTCAAAATAAATTGGGCTCAAAAAAGGTTTTTATGGAAACATTTTTTTTATTGCATTTCTGATTTGCAGGAAACTGGAAGGTACTACAGACGAAGGCACCACGTGGCACATTTTGGATGAAAGACGGAGCGAGGTTTTCAAAAATCGGTACTTCCCAAAATTGTACGAAATAAGTGCGAGTCAACAGAAACCGTGTTCTATATTCAGGTAAGTGTGGTGATATTCAAACTTACATTTTACGTTGTTTCTCTAACAATGTTGGTGACAACGTTTATATAAAATTTTGAAATCTGTAAGTAGCTATCACAAAGTGAAGAGGACAAAAAGACAAGAAATAATGTCTGGTCGAAACTGCCTTATATAAAAGTTTGTCAAGACTGGAAGTCACTGCACAGAGAGAGATTGTCTACATACATTTTTGCTCTCTTGTTATTCTTTTTTTCTCTTGTTTTTTACAACATAGGACATCGTTTTTCTTCTCTTTTTTTCTTCTGTTTTTTTTTTTTTTTTTTTCCAGATTAAGTGTATCTTCCGTTGGGAAAACAGATGCTTGTTTGCAACTTTCTTCCATGGAACTATTTGAGTTGAGAGAAAAAGAAAACCCTTTATTGAAGTCAAATATTGGAGAAACATCGTCCTCCACGAAAGAAAATGAGTTACCGGAAACGTCATCAAAAAAGTCATCGGAAGAGCATTTGAAATTGAGCCAATCAGCTTCGGTAGAGAATCAGCGGTCTCGATTTGCAGAACTGATTCGTTTAGAGTTTGAGATTGTGAGAAAAGCCGAGCCTCAGCTTTCGGTGAACCAAGTGGCGGTCGAGGCATTTAAGAGAGTAAAGTCAAAAATGGGTTAAAATTGGGTTATGTAAAGTAAAAAATGGGTTAGTTTAAAAAAGGATATGTAACTTAACATTGTTTTGTGGGCATTTTTCAAGGATTTGTTACAATAGCTTTATCTACTGCTCATTTATCAATTTTTATTTCCCTGGTTTACTATCATTTGTTAGTGTCTACTGTAAGATTTGGAAGAATGGAAAAAATGTTTTTACTGTAGAACAGAAGCAAGTATGAAATGTCGCTTTGTTTTAGAGCTCTGCGGTGATCTGAGTGTTTTAGATTTCAGTATCTGTAATATCTTTATTGCTTATAAATATTTGATTTTTTAATACAAATGTGTTTATTACTAATGTTTATTTGAAATGCTGTCTTTACTTCTGATGCTGATGTTCTTCAAACAAGTTCCAAAATATCATTTTTTTCCATTGTTGCAAGAGTACAAATCCTTGTGAGGACAAACCCATGTGAAAATATGTGCAACGTAAGTTTTCCAGGTTAATCAACTGTTTGTCA
This sequence comes from Zygnema cylindricum, assembly GCA_037447655.1. NCBI lineage: Eukaryota > Viridiplantae > Streptophyta > Zygnematophyceae > Zygnematales > Zygnemataceae > Zygnema > Zygnema cylindricum. Next base: position 143,490 of record JBBHKE010002445.1, on the reverse strand, counting down.
TAGAAGATTTTGCAGATCCTTGGAAGCTTCTGCGGTTACACTAGCGAGCTTTTGAGGATTTGATTATCAGAATAGATTCTACAAATTTCAGGATATAATGTCAAACAAGCTTTAGCATGATTCAAACTGAAATTTAATTCTACTCATTGTCTATCTACAGTTGAGAGAGCTTGAAATAGACATAGTTATTATTATTATTTGTTATCAATCTTCTGGACAAAAAAGAACTGACTTTCTCCAGATGGCATAAGAATATGACACCATCTTTTCTCGGATATACCTTTACTGTAAGCAGTAGATATTCACTTCCATCATGTATGTGATTCAAAAGCCATTTGCCTTAACTTGTGCAAATAAATTTTTTAATCAAAAGTCAAATTGATATACAGAAGTCGTATATACAGTAGCAGCATTGACCAGTTTATTAGGAAACAAGGAAAGTAAAATAATAGATTAAGTCATCCTGACTTAGGGCGCTTTCCCAATATCACTCAAACTTTAATCTTGTAACTTTGTTTCTAGCGAAGATTCTCCGTACAGCTTTCAGAGCATTCCGATGTAAGCGCAAATAACTTGTTACTTCTAAAAGTGACAAGCGTAGACATGTACGAAACATGTGACAGATAAACGGTACACAAAATGTTGCAAAACTTCCACTCGGCTTGAATTTCAGACGTCCACCCGCACGCCATACAGTTTCTGTCACTTTGCAATGTCCGTACGCCACATTGTCGACGTGGAGGCATTGCAGATGTTTAGGGTTTGTGACATTACGACGTCACCCACATCACGCTCAAATATGACAGCGCCGACGTCACAAATTCTAAAGCTTTACGCCATGGTTTTTCGATTGTATTTTTTTTTCTTTTCTCACTCTATTTGCCATCAAAATACGCCCAAAGATAGTCAAAATAAATTGGTTTCCGAGATCTTTCACTTGATACCATTAAAGACGTTTTTCGTTGCAAGAATTGTGAGACAGCAGCGGTAGTGAAAGAGGGAGAGAGAGAGAGAGAGGCGCCTTCGCAGACTTCGCTTTTGCGAAATGGCATCCATTGGTCGAGACCCCTCCACAGCCCCTGTACAGAAAAAAGCGCACGGAAAAAAATCACGCACAAGCTGTAAACATGCAGTGGGTTTTATTTTTTGATACTCCACACACAAAAATTGTCAAAAACTTCCGACACATGCGACAATATCAGCCTATTCGCTCACTTCACTGAACTATATTTAAAATCATCTCACGAAGTGATTTTAAATATAGTTTGAAGATGAGCTGAAAGGACGCGAAAGTGGGTCGAAACGCGCTAACTGACAAACTGCATCCCGAAAGTGGGTCGAAGCGCGCTAAACGACAAGCTGCATCGCGCTAGATGACAAACTGCATCGCGCTAGATGACAAACTGCAGTACATATAAAGTTTTAAGGTGACGCAACTTGTACGGTGGTAATTTCAATTTTTGGTACGGCTGCAGATTTTTTCGTTTTTTTCCAAGTTATAGAGGAAAACGACACAAAATAACTGTAACTTTAGCACATGGGAAAGTGCCCTTATCAAGCAAATAAGATTTAGACTTCACGTGCATTACTCTTGCAAACATCTGAACAGACATGTAGACATGTACATTGGCAGGGCTCTGCAACAAGCAAATATTTCTACCTATAGGTAAGCCTAGGCTGACAACATTCCACAGTACCTCAAGAAAAATGCCGAAAAGAAAACAGAAAAAAACTGCAATGCACAGCAAGTAACAAACAGTCACACTTTTAAATACTCGAGAAACATAGGCAAAGCAACTTTCCATATTCATTTGAAAATAAACTATTACAACGTTGTTTGTCAATGGCATTAACTGATCTTCGTTTTGTGAAGCAGCCACAACCCTTCCTGTCAACCTCTGATTTCACACACCAAACAATCTGAAAAAAACATATCAACTTAAGACTATACAATTTTGTACATATCACAACTTATTTTTTTACCTATTCAATTCGGACAGCTAGAATCCTTAAGATTTAGAGATGGCATACTGTGAGTCGACGTAACTTTCTATATCCCATAGAAAACTTCCAAACGCCACAGCTTCCAGAACCATTCTCCTAAGAGTTGCAATACTGAGCCGAGCTGCATCATCTCGCAGCATTGCCAATCCTCCATCATCACTCATCACTACTTCTGGTCGGCCAAATAGAGCTTCCGTATGTTTTTCAATTACACTAAGTCCCTCACTGCATACAAGAACGAGACAAAAAAAAGGTGAGTTACACATGTAAAAAAACCTCAGAACCAAGAGACTGGTCTCAGAGAGAACATTTCCAATTAACATGTGCTTGTTCTAAATACTTTCTACAAAACTACAATATGATATTGAATAAAACGTCCAAGAAACTGATGTAAAGACCACATGTAAAGAAACTCATGTAAACTACTAACAAACACACCACACTAATAATGATAAAAATTGTGTTGAGAAAATGAAAAACAGAAGAATGATGTACCTGCTCCGCAAAGTTGCATTCTTAATCAAACTCTCCTGGTCATATTTGGCAATATATTGTCTTAGAGGACTTTGCTTCCCTGCAGCTCCACCATTGGCCATGGCTGCCGCAGCTGCTGAAAAAGCTGCTGCTAATCCATCTTCGCCAGGTCTATCCATGGGGTCCAAAGGGGGTCTACCAACATCTGAAACTCCAGTATTGTCCTCTGAAGAAGTACTGCTCGCCTCACTACTACCAGAGTCTGTTTCAAATGCCTCCCAAATACCTCCCTCTGCTTGAAGGCTTTTCATCGTCTTTTCGAGCTGGAATCTCTGGTCGATTCTTCGTAGGAAATAGCCATACATAATCGACGCAGCATATACCTGTCCTAGTTTAAGTTTAGACGCCACCAATAATATTCGGTCGTCAAGCATTGGTGAAAAGCCCTCGGGCCTCACTCCTTTAAGAATCATATCCAGATGTTCTTTGACCATTTCCCTCACATCCTCTGAATGAATTTGAAGGAGCTCTTTGTCCTTTGAAGGCCTGAAAGCGGCCATTAACTCCTTGGGAGAGAGATCTTCAGTAGACAAAAATGGTATCTGAGGCATAAGAGAAGCTCCTGATTCGACAAACCGCTGGACAATAAGGGCATAGATCACTTCTTCAATAGCTCGTTTTCTTTCGGCTGTCCTTACATCAGCAATTCTCCTACAAGACAAGGAACATAGCACAGTAATTAGGTACAGAGGCCAGACAATGAAAATTTAAGCAGCTATTAACACTGGAGAAAGGCATGGCCAGTCCAATGAACAACTTATCACCAGACAATGCGTAAATTTCCTCTACACAACATCCTCTTCTCCAGTTCTTTTACATACATACTTTTCTCAATAACTGGCAAGCAAACGCTGCGGTGATTCAAGAACACCACTGAAAAAATCAGAGATCCAAAACAATCAGACCACACCCAGCTTTACAAATGAAAATCATGCAGCTCCTGCAATACCGAAACTTTAAAACAAAAACAACAAAAAGACAATGAATTGCAAAGTACATACTTATACAAAACGAGATCATTTCCACTGGTGTTTGCAAGATCATTTTCTTTAGCTTCTTGTTCCTCTTTTTCAGCAACAAGCCTCTCTAACTGCTGTTCTGCTGCTGCAGGAAATAAGTGTGGATGACTTTGAAGAAGTTGAGTCAGAAATTGCCCAGTTGGCGATTCTGGCTCAAGAGGCGCCAATTTATAGCTTTGACTGTTTCCTGAAGAAGAAGATTTTTCAGCTTTAACTGATACGTCACACGAGCAAACTTCGCGAGACCGGCGAGAAAGTTGCCAATTTAAAGGAACTCCAGAGAATTGAGACTGCATTTCAACAAGTTAGACAACCATAGATTAAAATCACACAACTAAATTTTAGGAGTGGTGATAAGGAACTCAATAAAATTGAGACTGCAATTGACCAACCTGAAGCTACAAAAACACTAAATCAAAAAAATGAATTTAAAAGTGATGATGAATGCTACGGGAATGTGCAGAACTCGTGAAAGGAAGGTATGATCACTTGGTATCAAACATACACCCCCATGGTAGCTGCAATTTCAATTTTGAAAGGCCCAAACGCTTAACTGATAGCATAGTACTGATATTCTAGACAAACATGCTTACACAGACCTCATGCCGAACGTTTGGGTAGAAATATCAAACTACAAAAAAACTCAAGCACAATCATGCACTTGTGTATTTTCTAAGAAAAGAAAATTATATGCATATGACAAATTTAACAGAACGTAATTACAAATATGAAAAGGCATCAATTGACTTCAACTGGAAAGGATTAGCTGATGCCTTGCCCTTGGGCGCTGACTAAGGAAACCATGCATTCCCGGATCAGTATCCAAAAAGAAACCTACCGTAACCTACTTGTCAATTTCAAATATAGCCCGCAATAAAAAACAAACTTACAAAAATTGTTATGAAAATTCAAACTTAAACGTCTCAAACTTCACAGTGATTCAACAATGAAATTTAAGTCGTATAAACGATTTACCACTCTGCAGGCCATAAAATGAGAGGTAAAGTAGGCAATTCTCCGTCTCACAAAGATAAGGAAACCTGTTCCGGTAAGCCAAAGCTTCAGTCAAGTTTTCACTTATCACAGCACATCTGCCTTTAGGTGAACGCTTACCTTCAAATTTTTCCTTGGTCCTACAATCGCTCTTGGAGTCACCGCTACAGAAGCTGCCACTTTGCCATTCTGTCTAGAAATAGAACTGGAAAAGCCTGAAGCAGCAATTAAATTTGCAGTAGGAAGAGCACCAATAACAGCGTCCATTGCTATGTCAACTTCCTGTAGACAGAGTAGCGGAAAAGACGGGTCAGGAGTCAGGCTAACAACAGGAATGTCGATAACACCCTCACTTCTTGGAAACAGCGGTAATGGAAAGAATCCAGAATAGCAGAATTATTCCAAAATAAGAGGACAAAATCTAGTAAGAAGAAGGAATTGAGAAGAGACCCTACACGAGACAGAAATAAAGACAATTATTGAGCGATGTAGAAGAGGGTAACTTAACGACAATAATTAAGCTGTAAAAAACACCGTGACAAAGTATTACATCTAAGGAAACCAGAAGGAAAAAAAATCATTGGCCAATAAACTAAATAGAGAAGAAGGAGTGCATGAACCAGAATTCATAAAAGTTTTAGATCTAAAGACTCCAGACCAAGATTTGGTTCGAAGGTCACAAACCTTTGGAATCGTATCAGCAGCTAAGTCAGAATAGAAAATAGATAGTCTTCCTTCTACTTTTCTAAGTCTGTTCTACTTTTCCTGGACGTAAAAAATTGGAAGTTTGGCAGACGAAAACGACAAGGAACTTGGCAATGTGAAGCGCAAGTACAGACGTTGAAATGAAGGTTGCAATGTCTACCGTGTGGGAGAAGCCTTTGAACTTTAAAAGAGTGCACTGGAACTCAAAATCACTTTGAATCGAACGGCAAAAATTAAAACACGCCGCTCTCCATCTGACGATCTATAATGTGCCAAGCTACTTAGAATCTGGCGGCTCATCGTAAGAAGATCCATCGGACGATAGAAGAAAGTCACCCGGATTTCCGACGTGTTCCTAGAAGCTGGCTTCTAGAAGAGTACAAAACACGTGTCATTTTATCGACAACCAGCTAGGATCGTCAAGCGGATTTGGAGAGGACCTGGCAAGAATCACGAGCTGACGATGAATACCGTACCGTACTTTCACGGAGCAAATCATGCAAAGTTGCGACCTTTAAGGGGAACAACCAGCCCGGTTCCATCCAAGCAGCTTAGATTCGGGATAGTTCGGCACCGTTCTAATCCGTACGGACGTACGGTACGTCGATACCGTGAATCACTCTTAATGTTGAGAAAATGAAACGGAGAGGCTCCCGTTTCCTGCAAAGTTAACGGGCCCGCGATCACGTTTACTCCCAGACAAAAAAATGCTTCGACCAATTGAACTCCTGAATTGACATTCTTACACACGACACAAACAAATTGCTCCCATATTTTTAGGGAATTGATCATGACAGTGACTGTTTTGGTTGCGCACAGTCACTTACGTCATTTTGTCAAAAAATGTACTTTTGAAGTACACATTGGTACAAATAAAGCACCGTTAAGTACAAATTTGACGGTCAATCGGTTGGACAACATTGACTTTCAAAATATTGTGTCAACCGTTTAAAATTTTGCCGCGCTTGCCAACGTCGACCGTCATAATAAAATTTGCAATTCACACGTTCGGCGAACGTTTACGGTAACAAAACTGCGGCAACCACATGTAAATAAAAGTGTTTCAGACAGTCACTTTTTGTCGTTACGTGAGCTGAGCTTTTAGCCGCAAAATTGAAATTCAATCGTCCAACAGTTACATTGAACTTAGACGCGAAATGAAACGAAAGGGTGTGTCCCCATGTGCATAAGGGTGCGTCTCCATGTGCCTAAGGGCGTGTTCCCATGTGTTCAAGTAAGGGTTTTTTTCCGTCGTTTTCACAGAAAATGGGACTTCCAACGAGAAAATATTACGCCGTACGAAAAATGGGCAAAAACACAAGTACATTCTGCGTCATCTTGGAACTTGGAAGGTACGGCAATTTGGCGTTATTATCATCGCGACCCACTTCCAGCTCATCTTCACACTTGCACTGAAATCAAATCGCGATCTGATTTTAATCAAAATACTACCCTATTGACGAATAGAAAACCTGAATTGCACGCGTGAAAAGTTTTCAGATTTTTTTGCACGAAGGAAAGTACACGCTATTTTTTTCACTGCTCGTCACGAGCATGCACATAAGAAAATGACAAACATGTACGGAAAAAAACTTGCAGGGGTCTCGGACCTCCACTTTCCTTCTTGGGTCCTTTGCAAAAGTTTACGTCGTCCTCGTTTCTCTTCCTCTTTCTCACTCGATCGCTCTTATTTCTCTCTCCCCTAAATGAAATGCGGCAATGATGGTTTCAAATGAAAGCTGTATTTTTTATCTTTTTTTTGAATATCTTTGGTCGTAGTTTGACGGCATATCAAATGATAAAAGATAAATAAAAGAAATCGGAAGCCATAGCGGAAAGTTTACGTACAAATGACGTCACAGCGTGGCGTGACTTCGCAATGTCAAAACCCTAAACATCTACGATGTCAGAAAAACCTCGACGTCTACAACCGTCGTTGTTTTTGTAGACGTCACTTATTTTAGGAAGTTTCGCAGTAGTCTACATTTCGTTTCGTAGTCTGTCGCACATTTTGTAGACGTCTACGACTGTCACAAATTTGAAGTAATGAAAGCGCAAGTAATGAATGACATAGGCACACTTTGAAAAGTACACCGTAAAATCGGCGCTAAAATCCAAAATAACGTTTCAAAATATCGGTTACATGGGAACACGCCCTAAGTAAGGGTTTTTTTCTGTCGTTTTCCTGTAAAACTTAGAGCCGTACCGCGTAATTTTCAACCGTACAATAAAAGAGAAAAAATGAGAAGTACATTTTGCGTCATCATCGAATTTAGGATGCGCTATATGTTGTCGTCTTATGTTCTTCGACCCCACGGCCACGCCAAAAAACGTCATCTTCAAACTTTTCTTTAAAAAACTGGGAAGATGTGTTTTAAATCAAAGTACATGCGAAAAACAAATAGGAACACGTTTTCACACGTGTAAATTTTTTTACAAAAATTTCAAACGAATTCAATCGACGGCGAAAGGTACAATACTCGTTATATTTTGTCCGTTTCAATTTAGGTATGACGAGGCAAAGTACACAATTTGTTAACGTTTGTCCATTTCCGGCGGGTACGGATTTTATTTCGCCAGGGGTCTCAAGATTCTGATGCCATTTCACGTCGAGCGGAGAAGCGACGCAAAGGCAAAATGCATCTTCTTCAACCGTGAAATGGCACAGGCTGGAAGGCAGCATGTCTACAATGTCACGAAAACTCATGCGACGTCACAAGCACCTACAAAAAATAACGAGCATCGTCACAGATTGTAGGCGCTGACAGCCGTCACGGGCATTGTCAGCGTATACAATCGTCACACGCTTAAGTGACTATGTCGTTGTTACACATGGGGACACCCGAAATCCGGGTCCACCGGATCTGCGCTAAAAAACAAAGTTATATCTCTAAGTTTCAAGTACATGGAGACGCGCACCCTAAGTAAGGGTTTTTTTCTGTCGTTTTCCTGTAAAACTTAGTGCCGTACTGCATAAGTTGCAACCGTACAAAAGAATCGCAAATTTGTAGAGTACAATATGCGTCATCCTCGAATTTAAGATGTACGATAATTTGTCGTCTTGTGCTTATCAACCCACTTCTTTGACAAAAAACATCATCTTCAAACTTTTGTTTAAAACACATGCGCAATGTGGTTTAAAATTAGGTTTTTTCGATAAACAAATAGGAACATATTTTCGCACGTGTCGTAATTTTCGAAAAATTTCATACGATTTCCAAAGACAAAGAAAAGTACATAGTTATCTATGTTTTGTCCGTTTGCGTTAGAATAAGACGTCGCTGGTATTATGCAACAAAGGACTACGTTCCACTATTTTTACTAAGACTACTTTCCATTCTCACTACAGCACAACGGCCACCGACCACACAACGTTCTCCGCTGCCTCACTACACTTGTCAAAGGGTGTTCTCCACTATCTTATTATAGACACTAGGACGCCAAACTCCTAAGTATCAAACAAACCTTTCCAACGACGAAGAGTGTAATCGGTTTATTTCGGGCCTATCGTAAAGCCGTTCACACTGAAAAATGATAAAGCTGCAATGCCACGTGGCCAACCATATCTAAAATTCTCTGCTTCCGACTGTTAAATCTCTCCATGTGCATTGTCAGATATTGCGTTAGCAACCTAGGTACGGATACAGTCATTTTTACGCGGATAAGTTCACATTTTTGAAAAATCCAGTAGGTACACTAAAAAAGCGTTCATTTTCTAAGGGCTCTTATTTCGAGTTCTTCAACTACACCACCCTTTATTATCAGAATTCATAACACTAATTCAGTCGCAACTTTTTTTTCCCAAAAATCATAATATATTGTTAACACCTACAAAAAAAACGCCTTTCCACTAAATTAATACTGTTAATTCTAATTTCGCATTCACACTGATGAATCCTTAACGTTATTAAAGATGGGATTTGTAGAGGTTTGGAGCAGCACGTGGCAGTTTCCTTTTGGCATATTAGCTTCCATGCAGTCGTCCTTTTTACATAAAATTGTCGTATAATTTCCCGTGCAACTACAATAAAAAAAAAAGCTCCATCACTTTGATGTAGCAACAACTTCTGTGAAAAAGTGCGACATTTCCAAGTATAAACCCTAGATCAGGTAATTAAAAAAAAACAACTTTAGATTCAGATTGCAAAATTATTTTCACATCATATTAAAACATAACTTCCTCCAGAAAACCTCACGTGAACCAAAAAAAAACAACCACCCCAAAAAAAAATACATTAGTAGAAAAACAAACAAACAAACGAGGAAACTTATTGTTTGTTCCTCAAGATAGGTTTTTCCACATAGTCGGTACCAGGCAAAACAAAAAAAAAGGTACAACAAATTACCAAACTAAATCACCAAAACTGACAAACATCATTAAAAAGGCGACAACCATTCTTCAAATAATCTCTTTTTCATCATCGAGAAATAAACGTTCCCATTTTCTACTGATAATATAATACGGATAATATCTAGTAATACTGCAGCCTCATTGGAATATAAAGGCATTACTAATTATTGTTCGATCAAATCACATACTTAACAATCGCTATTTCCACCTGAAAAAGGTCTCTGGAGTGTGTGGAGCCAAAACGTGTATATAAACGTTTTATATGTAAAACTCCAATATAATACTTCACACTCCTGTACAAAACAATTCTTGAAAAACAATCTCCTTCATTCCTCAGACATAACTTATATGTTTTCTTTCCACTCCAATGTTGGTATTTCTTCCCCTAGTGACAATTTATATATCCTTTTCACTGTCACAATATTGAAAATCTTTCCAGTCAACAAAACACTGACCTTTCTAAAAGTTATAACACTGTCACTTTTCCTATATATTTAACAGTGATCCCCTTCTTTATGGTTGTAACCTCACCTTTCTTTTGTATATTCAATACAGACTCCTTACTTCCTCTAACAAAAAGTTCTTAACAAAACATGTCCTCACACTTCATAATATAACCTCAAAATGTATATTTTGCAAATATATGTGCAAAACCGAGGTGTGTGAGGTCTCTGGAAAAAGTCCACCTTTATCGCTAACAATTCATACACTAAACTAGCTTGTTATTAATCATTACGGAAATATAAGGTTACTC
>JBBHKE010002445.1:85702-129645 GCA_037447655.1 Zygnema cylindricum | reverse complement strand
CGAAAAGGACTCGGCTGCAGAAACTCCAGTGACAACACTACCTGAAGCGGAAGAGGTGGTGGAAACTTTTTCATAATTAGAGGACACGGGAGAAACCGAGATTGTTCGAAAGAACCCACGAGAACCATCTATTCCAGCCACAATTTTTGAGAGGGGAAGGAGAAGTAGCAAAAGATTGCAAGAAAGACATGTTAATAACAAGGTAACAAAACTTTCTCATCAAGATGAACTTCATAATTATGGAGAGGCGATGACTTGTCCAGAAACGAACCGGTGGAATATAGCCATCAATGAGGAGATGGCCTCAATTATGGCTGCCGATACTTGGGAGCTGATGGATTGTCCACCAAAACGAAACCCAATCGGTTGTAAGTGGGTTTTCAAATTAAAATTAAACCCGGATAATACCATTGAGCGTTACAAAGCTTGATTAGTGGCAAAAGGATTTACACAGAAAGAGGGAATTGACTACGAGGAAACCTTTGCCCTGGTCGTCAAATTTCCCTCCGTCCACTTACTATTAAGCCTGGCAGCAGCGGAAGACATGGAGGTGCACCAGATGGACATCAAGACAACCTTTTTGCATGGAGAATTTGAAGATGAGATCTTCATGCGACAACCCGAATGATTTGTGGAGGAAGGAGAGGAGATTAAGGTATATTGACTGATTAAATCTCTTTATGGTTTGAAACAGGCGCCTCGACAGTGGAATAAGAAGCTTGATGAGTTTCTTACCGGTCAAGGATATAACCAGATCAGCTCAGATCACTTAATCTATGGTTTGGAAGATGAGGAAGGTGTTATATTTAATGCAATTTATGTTGTTGATTTGCTTGTTTTAAGTAAATCAATGGAAAAATTTAATAAACTGAAAACTGATCTTAAGGGGAGAGTTGAAATGAAAGATATGGGGGAAGCAAAATATATTTTGGGAATTTAAGTAGAAAGAAACGGAGAAAGAAAGATTATAAGATTGACTCAAAAGGACGCAATAGGGAACATGCTGGAAAAATTTCAGATGGATAAAGCTAATAGATGTACAACTACAATTGAGTTAAAAAAGGGAAATGAGGGGAGTGAGGAAGAAGGAGACATAGTCTAAGACGAGGAATTAAGTCTTGAAGAACAGAAGTTCATGCAGATTATTCCTTATAGGCAAGTATTGGGAAACCTAATCTATTTTATAAATTGTACCCGTCCAGATTAAGTTGCGGCTGTAGGAGTGTTGAGTATAAGTCTAAATGCTCCCACTAAGATGGATTAGAAGGCAGGTAAGAGAGTCGTTAGATATTTGATAAGAACTAGGGATCTATGGTTGCATTTGGGTGGGGAGAATACTGACATCACTACTTGGAGTGATGCTAGTTATGGTGATGCTCCGATGAGGAGATGTACTTCTGGATATGTACTATATGTGGGTGATCGGGCTTGCTGTTGGAGTAGCAAATATCAAAAGGTTATCGGTTAGTCCACCATAGAGGCTGAGTATATGGCCTCTTGCTCTGCTGTAAAAGAATTGATGTGGGTCAAGTCGTTGCTTCGTGAGCTTGGTCACCTTAAGAGTGGTGTGCAGAAATATTTTTGTGATAATCAGGCAGCAATCTATATTGTTGCCAATCCTAAACATCATTTTAAAGCCAAACATATTGACATCAGACTCAGCTTTGTTAGAGAGAAAGTAGAAAACAAAATAATCTGTTTAGAGTACCAACCAGATAGGGAGATGGTAGCAGATATGATGACCAAACCTGTGCCTTTCCCTAAGCTAAAATTCTGCAGGGGAAGTGTGGTCTCATATTAAAGATTACCTAGAAAATAAGGGGAGTGTAGAAATCGATGGATCTTTTAATATTTTATAGGTCTAATTGAATATTGAAAGAAGTCGAGGCAGTCTGCCTCTAACCTCTTTCTCTAATTCCCACACTTGTTGCAGTCACTGAGAAGTTGGAGAGGAAGCTAGAGCCATGGCTACCTAGGCTTACCAGAGGTTTACGGGAAATATATTAGTTGATTAACGATTAGGTACTTTATTTGCTAAAAAAGAATATGTCGGATAAAGGATTATATCCTAGTACCTGTCGACCATTAAGGTGTCGGTAGCCGGTTGACATATCCGTTAAGTCTATGACTAGTGATACGTACTATGGGGTTTGATATTTATTTAAATGTTGCCACGTAGGATAATTCATTTAACGGCTGATGCTTACGGCTACATAGATGCAGTTATGTAAAAGTATGGATTATGGTATTGATATAAAACGAGTACCGCGCATTTTGCTTCTGTTAAGAAATGAATACCGCTGAAGTATTTATTACGGCTACGATTGAAATCTGAATTCAATCAGAAGGTCAGGAAGAACGCCGAGGTGGCGGAAGAGAATTTCGGCGGTTTGTGGTCATCGCCACATCGGATGATGTAGAAATTAATGGTCCATTTATAGTATTTTCTAGGTCTAAATAGAAATATAGAAAGAAGCAGAGGCAGTCTACCTCTAACTTCTTTCTCCAACTCTCAAACTTGTCGCAGTCACTGAGAAATTTGAGAGGGAGCTAGAGCTATGGTTACCTAGGCTATCCAGAGGTTTACGGAAAATTTATATTAGTTAAAGGGTTTATTTTATCTAAAAGGTATGTACCGGCCACAGGATTTGATCCATGTACCTACCGGCCGGCAGATTAGTAGATAGCCGGTAGCCATAGCCGTTAAGTCTAGGAATAGTGTTACGTAGTATATAGTTTGATATTTATTTAAACATGTATGCGTAGGATTAATCATTTAACTGTAATTTATAACGGGATACATAGATCCGGTAATATGTAAAGTACGGATTACGGTACGGACAGAAAATCAATACCGCGAATTTATTTCTTAAGTGAAACGAATACCGCGCATGTATTTATTACGGCTACGATTAAATCCGAATTTAATCGGACGGCCAGAATTAGCGCCGAGATCGCGGGAGAAGATTTCGGCGGTTTGTGGCCATCGCCACATCGGATGACACGTGGCAAAATTACATTGGATCGTGGAATCTTCGGAGATTATGGCACCGAATCCGGATATGACATGTGTCGACATTTAGGCCATGTTGTACAAATTCCGTACATAAAGTACACCGGCAGTTGTACTTTTGCATACGGAATTGTATTTTGAATGGTTCTGTACATCAGTAGATAGAGTCTCTGAGAGAGATAGGACTTAGAAAAATTAGGAGATAGGACCCTCTATCCCAGAGAGCTTCTGTAGACAAGGTCAACTTTGACCCTCCATAACTTACTACTCGGGGGAGCAAATTCAGAGATTCTTTTTGCTATAGACTTAGGGAAGTCTTGCCTTCACAGGGGTGCAGGTGGTTAGAGTTTTTGTCTGCCAAGGAGGCAGTTGTTTTCGCTGAAACACAAAGGGGTCAGATTATCCTAGAGGCTTCTTGGAAGCTGTCCACTCTGAGGACTTATGGAGGTCTCAGAGTTTCAGATGACGGGTGGCACAATTACGTTAGATCATGGCATCTCCGAGGATTACGGGACCGAATCCAGAAATGACATGTGTCGACATTTTGGCCTTGTCGTACAATATTCGTACATAATGTACATCGGCAGCTGTACCTTTGTGTGCGGTAGTGTAATATGATTGGTGCCGTACATCAGTAGATAGATTTTTAGAGAGAGATTGGACTTAGAAAATTTTGGTATATAGGACCCTCTCTCCCACAGAGCTTCTGTACAAAAGGTTAAAGATGACCCTCTATAACTTACTGCTCAAGGGAGCAAATTTAGAGATTCTTTTTGCTATCGACTCTGGGAGTCTTGCCTTCACAGGGGTGAAAATGGTAAGAGTTTTTGTCTGCCACGGTGGTAGCTATTCTTGCTGAAACACAAAGGGGTCAGGGTTATCTTAGAGGCCTCTTGCAAGCTGTCCATTCTGAGGACCTAAGGAAGTCTTAGAATTGCAACTCTTTTTCCTATGATGGTCAACTATCTAGCTGGAGGAGCTTTGGCCAACTATAAAGAGCGTCAACCCTTGTTGATGGCTCCTAACATCAAAATATGAGATCTGGCTCTGGATGCCAAAGCCCTGCAAGTAGCAGCCGAAATGGCTGCGCCACAGCACTTCGTGTCACCTCAACATTCACTATGGTAGGACTTATAAAATTTGTTAGACAAGACCCTCTCTCCCAGAAAGCTTCTGTACAAAATGTCAACTTTGACCCACCATAACTTATTGCTCAAGGGAGCAAATTCAGAGATAATTTTTGTTAGAGACTTAGGGGAGTCTTGCCTTCACATGGGTGAAGGTGGTTAGAGTTTTTGTCTTTCAGGGTGGTAGTTAATCTTGCTGAATAATAAAGGGGTCAGGGATATCTTAGAAGCTAAGTGTGAGCTGCCTACTCTTAATAACTATGGAGATCTCAGAGTTACACGTTATGGGCCCACCCTCTAGGGTGCCCATCTCTAATGGAACTGGCTTCATATACTAGGAGAGTATGATGAGAGCAAATCTATGTGAGAAAAAGTTTTGGGGAATAGTGAGTGGGTGGGTGAGGCGCCCATCCAGTCTTGGCATCCCTCCAGGGTTTAGAGGAAGCAGATTCCCAGACATGCAGATCCATCTCCAACGAAGGAGACAAAAGAAAGAGAGGTGATGGACAATGGAAAGGAGAAAGAGGAGATCACACCGATGTCATTGGTTCGGCATTCATGTCACCTATTGTGAGGAACGACGAGAGTGATACCAATACCTGGGACTACAACAATATGGCGGTAAAACAATTTATCCTCCGTCATCTCACTGAAGGGCTTGCATCTCCTCATTTGCAGGTAGAGAGGCCATCCGATCTTTGGGTGGCTCTCATAGAGATGTACCAAAGTGGTACGATTCAGCAACAAGAGTTGGCCGATCAGAAAAATAACGCATATGTATACAAGAGGGGGAAGTTGTTGGATTTCTGCAATGAGCTCGCAACACTTTTTATGAAGCTAGAGAGTGCTGGACTGGTTGAAACTATATTTATGAAGGTTAACTGCTTGCTCATGAAGCTACCTGATGAGTTCGAGAACATAGTCAACCGTGTGCAAGACTTGTCAAATTGAAGGTGGATAAAGAATTCAGTGGTTGGGATGATTCTCGTTTGGAAGAACACTATTGAGATCCGAACGGGAGGAAAGAGTTGGCAAGCCTTGGCAGCTGTGACCGACTGGAGAAACAACGATTTTAGAAAATTGGTCGGATATTATAGAGGGGGGGGGCAAAAAAATCAGACCGAGGAGTTTGGACAAAGGGCTCCTAGGGGTTTGTGTCATTTTTGTAAGAAACTAGGGCAGTATATGGCAGAGTGCACTAAGCTAACCAAACTTTGGTAAAAGGAGGGGCAAACCGGTGGACCTCCAAGAGGAAAGAAATAGGCTCTTATGACTCAGGTACACGAACAGGAATCCGAGAACGAGGACAGCGAGCTCTTGCTGGATGAGGAGTTTGAGGCAAAGACCAAGGTCAAAATTCCTCGAAAGCAGAACTGTGCTTTAAGAGGTTTGAAAGGTGAAGGAGGTTGGATTGTGGATTCCGGTGCCTCCATGCACATGTGTAAGGACAAACACCTATTCACAAAGATGAGAAAGATTCCCACCGTAGAGATAGAGTATGGGGATGGGAGGGTAGTCACTACTACTATGGTAGGATCGATGGATCTGAAAGTCTTAGTGGAGGGAAAGACATCCATAGTGACATACTCTGATGTGTTGTCTTTTCCAGAGTTAAACAAAAACCTCATGACAACGTTTGTCTTAGATGATAAGGGTTTTGAGACTAGCACTAGGAAGGGAACCTTTACTGCTAGCTTTGAGGAGGAAGTTTATTTCACTGCTGAAAATGGAAGCCAAGGGATGTTTAGGCTGATTTTGAGCTGTCGTGCATGACAGTACAACCGTGAATGGCATGCATCACATCCCGCGTGGGTCGCCAAAAAACACCAGAAAATGAATGACCATTACATATGTACAGTATTGTGACCACAATCAGAGGACAAAGAATATATACTGCAAGAAATAATAAATGAATATGCTCAAAGAAACAAATTATTCCGAACACATGGATTTAGCAAGGGAAAATTAACAAAACAAGATCAGGTAAGTAAGGATGGAATTCCCATATTTGCGACAGTAGCCACTAGGCTCTGAAGTCTTTTAATATTCCCTACAGGAGTCCAACCAGCGGACCTGAACCCTTCCCTAACCGGTTGAAGGAGCCGAGATAGCCGGTATTCCCACAAAGCCGGACGGGACTGGAACCAGACCGCCCAGTCAGCGCTCTGACAGCAAGAAAACACCAAATCCGCACAACACAATTCGTTCACCACGACAAGTAGAACACAGTCTGGAGGGAAACCTTGCAGGCTGGCTTGCGCCGGTAGATTAGGTAAGGTCTTAATACAAAGAAAAGGAGAAGCTCAGAGACAATTACTAGCATGAAACTATAGGTCTGAAAAAGGAAAAACCCTAACTCAAAAACTAGCCTGTCACTAAATATTTAGGTGAAACCCTAACAGTAGAGTTCGACAAATCCCGAGAATAATGCTTGTCAGAAAACGACAACCTTCCAATGTTGGATTCCCGTACGTAATTTGCAAAGGTTACTATCTCGCCAAATGGCATTTATCCTATGCTCTCACTAATCCGTACGGCTACACTAATTCCTACATGTCCCTGAGCAGGCAGGTTTCTATGTTTAAACACTGCCAGTTTCAAGAGACGACCGCTGCGTGGCCGCCTCAGACTGCCTTACATCTACACCTTGAGGATAAAAACCCTCCCTAAGCTAAGCAAAAATGATGCATGAACCTCCAAGGGTTCATGACTTCAGACACCTGTCAGGTTTGTAGCCGTTTGAATTCCTGACATCTGATGCCGTACCGTGGTCCAGTTCCACGCTGATTCCACATGGTGCCGTACGAGAGTATATTTCGACCTTTGTCCCGTACGAATCTCTAGTTGTACTTTCGGATATGTACCTGTCACGTCACCGAAACATCAATTAGTACACGATATAATCATAATACCTGCCGACGTCTTACGGCATGACAGCTGTCGTGCATGACAGTACAACCGTGAATGGCATGCATCACATCCCGCGTGGGTCGCCAAAAAACACCAGAAAATGAATGACCATTACATATGTACAGTATTGTGACCACAATCAGAGGACAAAGAATATATACTGCAAGAAATAATAAATGAATATGCTCAAAGAAACAAATTATTCCGAACACATGGATTTAGCAAGGGAAAATTAACAAAACAAGATCAGGTAAGTAAGGATGGAATTCCCCCCCCCCCCAGCTCCTTAGCCTGCGGAGGAGCTGGTCAGGACAGCTGGTAGATCGCGACACCCGTGGCAAAACCACTGTCCAGCCGGGATAGTGTGCAGAGGTGGAACGAGACACTCCATATGGAATCCCAGATTGCAATAGTCACAGAGCAGCATTGTTGTTTCTCCATCAGATCGCCGGCATAATTGGCACTCAGTGGCCTCGGTAATCGGCATCCGCCACGGGTCCATGCTGTGAGAAAGGTCAGGTAGATAGCAAGGAGCACAATTTTTCGAATGCTCGCGCAAAGTTCGCGTGTCAGCCCCTTGTAAGCTTAATAATCCATTGGCGTCGATTTTGGTTATCCTCAAAATGTGAGCTGACACATCCGTATCGAGTGTGTCAAAAGTTTGCCGTCGCAAATAAACGTAATCCCCCACCCGAAAGGGTTTTTGTTGTGGCCGGTAACTGCCACTGCGAGTCGTTGCAAACCGTAAGGAGTCGCGATGTTGGGCGATCTGTAAATTTTCAAAAGCCATAGGCATTTCTCTAGCGAAAAGCAACGCTCGGTTAGTTAGTTCTTCCAAAAATAGGGAATCAGACATAAGAGGTAGAGGTAAGCTCGCGGCTTTCTGTACATTCCTACCTAGTAGAGGTTTTCGGCCAAATAACACATAATAAGGGCTGAAATTTGCCAGACTGGCCTGTACAGACATGCGATAACCCATGACAATATATCCCAATGATTCATCCCACACTGTAATCTGTTTTTCCAAGCAATGTTTACGCAAAGCACGCTTAAAGGTTTGTACAGCTCTCTCTGCCAAACCGTCTGCTTGAGGATGATCTCGGCTCGTCCGCCGGTGATCGATTAACGCCTCGTCCAACATCTCCTGAAATTCACCGCGGAACTCGGTTCCTTGGTCGGTAAGTACTTCTGCGGGGGCTCCGTATCGGAGAAGCACATGCTCTTTGAAAGCTGCCGTGGTGAGTCTGGCAGTTTTCTGTGGAAGGGCTACAACTTCCACCCATTTGCTGAAATTTTCGATCATAATCATAATGTACTGCTTGCCCCTTCGCGAAATGGGAAAGGGACCTGCAAGATCACACGACCACCTGTAAAAGAGACCCCGAATAGGCAAGGGCTGAAGGGAGGTCTGTCGGTTAGAAAATGACGTTCGTAGCCGGTCACAGGTGCTGCATTCCTGCAACACAGCCGCCACATCAGCCTGCATGCCGGACCACCAATCCGTGCCTGTACCAAGCTCAAAGTCCGTTTGGTGCCATAGTGTCCAAGGTCAGTATGAATTTGGTTGATAAGTGATAGTCGTTCCGTCGGTCGTGGGACGTGCCGGTGACTTCCATCTGAGAGAAGACGAATAAGTGAGCCCCCCATCCATAAGTAACTCTGGGCTCTCTTACGAACACGCTCCTCTTCCATGGGTACGGTGCCCGCCCGAAAAGACTGAGTGGACAGGAAAAGGATTAAAGGGCTGTCCCGCCATGGATCGTGTTCGGTTTTGTGATATGTAGGTGCGGAAAAACTGTAGATCAGATGCGCTCCCGCCGAGAGGGAGGCAACCGTTTCGCCATCAAAATCCTGTCGTACCCCATTATCAATGGAGTTGGGCAAAGGATTCCTGGAGAGCCCGTCCGCATTCAAGCTGAGAAGCCCGGGTCGGTGAATTATTTCCATATCATATTCCTGTAAAATAAGAGCCCAACGGGCTAATTTGCCGGATAGCTTGTCATTGGTCATGAGCCAATGCAACGGTTGATGGTCAGTAAGAAGGGTAAAAGGCTTGCCATAGAGGTAATGTCGGAAATGCACAATACCCCAAACTGCGGCAAGGCATTCTCCCCATAACTACTGTAATTTGATTCCGCTTGGTTGTTGCTTCGACTGGCATAAGCCACCACATATTCTTCACCTGTGAGTTCACGCTGAGTTAGGATGGCCGCAATACCTGGCTTACCAAAGTCTGTCTGTAGGCAAAATGGTAACTTATGATTCGGTGGACGAAGGATGGGAGCAGTGGACAGTGCGTCCTTTAATCCCTGAAATGCCTCGATCTGAGAAGGTCCCCACGTGAACGGGACAGATTTCTTTAAGAGTTCATTTAATGGTGATGCAAGTGTACTGAAACTAGGAACAAACCGTCGGTAATAATTGGCTAACCCCAGAAATGCACGCAAGCTAGTCAAATCAGTTGGAGCCGGTAGTTTACTAATTGCTTCCACTTTGACTTCCAGCGGAGTAATGCCCTCAGATGAGATAAAGTGCCCAAGGTATGGAACCCCTTCGGCCCCAAAGGTACATTTTGCAGGATGACATTTAAGTCCTACCTTTTTTAATTCCTTCAACACCCACTCTATATGCACTGCATGTTCCTCTATAGAGGCTGAAGCGATGATTAGATCGTCAATATAGCAACGGGCAAACTTACATCCCCCCAAGACTGAGTCCATGACTTTCTGGAATACCGCCGGTGCATTTTTCAGTCCAAAAGGCATAACCGCCCATTCCCAACGTCCGTCACTACCCCAAAATGCAGTTTTGTGTCGATCTTTTTCCTCTATTTCGATCTGATTAAATCCCTGTCGCAGATCTAAGATGCTAAAATATTTAGCTCCGCCCACGTGATCAAAAATGTCCTCGGCCAACGGCATTGGATGTCGGTCCTGGATTGTTCGTGAATTCAGTTCTCGATAGTCCCCGCACATGCGACGTTCTGTAAAATTCCCCTCCGCGTCTTTTTTACGAGGCATGACGGTGGGTGCCGCAAAAGTGGAATCGGACCTATAGATCAGACCTGCCTCTTCTAACTCTGCGCATCGTTTGTCTACAGATTCCCATTCGGTTTCGGATAGACGATGCTTGGGCTTAAATATAGGTCTGTCATCTTCCAAGTCAATAGACATTTTGTAAGTGGTGTGTCGACCTAAGTCTTTCATGGAGAAAGCAAATGCGTCTACGTTTCGGTTTATGACTTTATCTAACAGTTCGTGTTCAGTTTCGGTTAGTCCAGTTCCGAATTTCCATGTCGGTTTTTCAGGAGTGTTAATGGTCATGGCTTCCATGGCTTGTGCAAATGCTAGCTGTTCATCTGCTATCAAGGAGTGACCCAACTCATACTCGACAGGAAGCTGATGCAAACAATTTACTGCGTGGTGCCAACTTCTAGACGGAAATGCAGCTGTCCAGTGTGGTGACGCCCGTGCCGGTACTTGAGATCTAGTGGCCGTGTATGCTGGGAGAGACCAACTCATGTGACTAGGTTCCAAAAAATCATAAATAGTGTGATCTATGTCAGACTTAGCGGGAAAAGGAAAAAGGCCAAGCTGAAAAATTGTACCCCGAAGAGAAGGTGAGGACTTGGAAGGTGTGTGTCTGAATGGTGTATGCCCCCCCCCAGCTGATTGAGACGGATGGTTCTGTGCGTATCGACCAGCGGCGAACCCCATGCCTAAGACAAATGACAGTGATTGGGGATCCATGACACGACCAAGTAAGGTGCAGCGCTGCCTCTCGGTGAGTCCCGGAGCAGCAGTGGTGCCTGAGATGAAATGTAAAAGATGTTCTCGTTCTGGGGATGTAGGTTCTCTTAAGCTGCCTGTATGAGTATTCTGAAGCATGCCCGATCCATTGTTGGAGTATGCGTAAGAATGTGGATATGAAACTAGTGTAGGCACTGCATGTAGTGATTGGCCCGGGATGTTAAGACCAAATGCGGAAGATAGTCTGTCTGTATACATGTCTGACCTTATGAAATGGAAGAAGTGCATCGTGAATGGAAAAGTTAGGTGGTCGGACAGCGAGGTTAGCCTCTCGGAGCCAACCCATGTCCACCAGGTTAGTCCATTCGGACCGAACCCAATGGGCCAACGAACCGTGGCGTGCGGCATCGATAATTAGCGGTGGTCCAATCAATGATTTGATACGTTTGTAATCAACTAGAACCGTGGGTTGGGGATCATTATAAGATGCTATATTTTCTAAGACGTACCCTAAAAGATGATCTAGTTTTTGGAAGAAATGGATCAGACGAACCACCTTGAAGAACAGCTTAGTAAGCGGATCTGCGAGACCTAAACCTTTCTCGGCCCTAGATATACCTTAACATTCCCATCCGGCAAAGAGGAGATCAATTGATTCCAATTCCATTAAATGATGATTTCCTATTAGCCGGATATCTTGTGGCAACGCCGAATGCATATCGTGAAAATCGGACTGGGGTAAGAGATGAGGATACTTTTTGTGCAAGACTTGATAGTGGTGCAACTGAGCACGTCTGGCCAACGGGTCGTTATCTACGCAATAGTAATGCTTTTTCAGAAGACCGTTCGGAAGGCAATAGAGAAGTGAAGTCCCTATTATTGCAAAATGGTCTAAGATAACGAGACCGTTTTGGTGAGGTTGTAAATTGACCGGTGTCCATTTAATGGGCAAGAACCCGGAAGGATCTATATCACTAATGGGTGGATCTAGAATACTAGATAAAGGAATTGGTATAGTAAATTTATATAGTCGGTTAAAATCTGAAGAGTGAATGGTATATCCGGGTGTCCTAAATAATTCTGGTAATCTCGGGGAATCTGGTGAGATTTCATCAGCTGTTAGAGATTCAATGATGTCTGCACCTATGCCAACTGCGGCATAGGGTGGCAAGATCAGCGCCGAATGGGCCGTAGTAGGCATGGGTTGTCGAGCCGAGATAAGGGGTAAGCAAATTTTGTGTTCCGGAAAATTGTTAGGTCTGTACGAAAATGTTTGATCATCATGCATATCAACCCCCCCCCAACTCGGAAGATAACGTCTTGACCAACCAAGCATTCATAGTCACTACACTTGGTGACCAAGGCGTGAGCATAAATTTCTGCGAAATCCGTCGCTGACTGACTCTGAAACTGAAAACAGATTGGGTCTATCGTAATACCGAGGACTGGTTTTGTGGTACCTGCGGAAGTCAATAGACGTGTGGTAGTGGGTTGCAGCTTATCTGATGTAAGACCTATTTTGATGGCAAAATCAGAACCGAGGATAATTGGCTTTGCACCTGTATCCATGAAAGGAAGTGCCGGAGCAAACCCATTAACTGTGAACACGCCCAATTTATTATCTAGAAAACTGATGTGAGGAGTGAGGCTAGATCGCTCTTCAAGAGTAACAGCTTGAAGGGAGAAAGCATTACGATGGTTTTGTAATGCTTGTAACGCAACTGCTGAAAGAGTTAGATCTATAGTTTTTTCGTTATTATCTAACTCGCGAAGCATGGTGGACAGGATGGACAACCGTTCTTTGACATTATATGTGTCTTGTATGCTCCTCTCTAAAGTAGTTAATGCTTCAGCGGTGATGCTTGAAGCTGTTTCTAGAATAGGGGAGCGGGGTTCTTTAGCAAATGATAGTGGGATACGCTTGTTAATGGATACAGACTCACGATTATGATCGAGAGTCCCATTAAACTAAGCCGCCCACTGTTTGCAATTTGTGTCCTCCATTGGACTACAGAATTCAGGAAGCCTCCAGATATTATTTAACTAACCCACTTCAAGCCACAACCACTGCTACCCAAAAATGCAAACTGACAATTTGACTGCACCCCTGTGTAGTTTGGACTCCCCTGAGTACGTTGCAAAAAAAATCACTGAAAACGGCCAACCAGCCGATACGTTATAGGGTGGCAAAGATGCCAATTTATACAAACTCTCAAAGAGAGAGAGGGTTATCTACCTGATTTCTCCTAAGTCCTAGTTTTTCCTAGTTCTCTCTCACAACCCCTATCTACTGCCCGTACGAACCAATCAGAACACTGTGTAGTACCAGAAAGTACTACTGCCGATGTACTTTCTGTATGGCCTCTGTACGACAAGGCCATTAGGCGGACGCGTGTCTATTTTCCACTCGTCCGTACGTTCCTCGGAATTCCCGCGACCGAATGTCATCTCTCCACGTGGCGCCAAGTCATACCACGTCACTAAATGCCAAAGTGACCATTCCGAGATTTCGGCGATGATGTGCGCCGTTAAATTTGACGCGAAATGAAATCTGAACCGTAATAAATACTTGCGAAATATTTGTTTCAATTTAGTACAGTACTTCGCATTTCGTAAAAGTGTATCTATGTGTGTCGTAAAGAGTTTCAGTTAAATGATTTATGTATTACAGAATAGTTTAAATATTAATGAAACCCTATATCTCTTAACGGACTTCTACGACAGACTGGTTAGAGCTAACGGCTACGCCGCGGTCTGTCGGTCAGGGGTTCGAGTCTTACCAGACTCAACCTTTTGTTGAGAGTAACTTAAAGTCACTCTTTAGTCCTTCCTATGGAGCTGAGGCAGCCATGGCTCCATCGCTCTCTCTCTCTCCTTCAGTGACTACAACAAGAGAGAAGAGATGGAGGCAGGCTGCCTACATTTTCTTTATATGTTTTTCGCTAATTAATTTAGACCTAGAAAATATAAAAACTACTTATTTCAACACTATTGAACAGTGGACTTCCGAAGAGATCGTCAGCAAAAGAGGGCATGTGGACCACAGTTCGAGCCATTCGGGTTAATTACGGTTTGACTTGCGCCATAAGCGCGGCAAATTGCTCCTTCATCATAGCCGCTACAATGGCCTGCATCTCGGCTTTCTCTCGTTCCCTCCTACTGATTTTTGGAGGGTTGTCTTTCTCCACTCCTTTGGGTGAAGTGACCAATTATGCCGAGCGAGCAAGTATACCGCCGTTTTTGATTTGATTTTGATAACTCAAATCGGGATTTTTAATGCGACATCGATGTACAAAATGACCCGTTTGATTACAATGAGTACATTTGGCGGTCTTATCCGGACAGCTACGTGCGTCGTGACCAGTGTTACCACATCGAAAACATATACGAACATTAGGGTTTGTTGGTAATGTTCCCATGGCTGGAGTCCTTGGGGGTCTCGGATTGGGCCATGGGTTGCGTGGATTAGGATTAAGATTCGGGTTTGCATTAGGAGAAGATTTGGGTCGCTCATGTGCGTCCCACCAGCTGGTCTGCATTTCATACCGTATGACATACTCTGCAGCCTGCTCGAAGGTAAATTTGAGGCCATATGCCTCAGTCAAATGGCATTGAATGAAACGTCGAGATTCGGTAGGACATTGCCCCACAAATTTTTGAACTGCCTCTGCGTCTGACATGATATCTGGCAGTGCTTCACGTAATGTTTCCATACGTGCTCGCAATGCGGGAGCGGTTTCGCCTAGGCGACGTTCAAAATTCATTTGTTCTTTAACATGATCGGGATTCTACATTCGATACTCTTCCTATAATAAACTGAAGACAAACGATACCGGATCCCTTAGTGGAACCAGCATTGGAAGGCGAGCTGGAATCGCTACCCGAGCCGCAACAGCGAACTGATGAGGAACCTCAGGTATTTCCGGTGAAATTTCGTTACCTGCAGAGTCATAAACTGCGGGTACCGCAGCTTGGAAAAGAATTTCTGGACTGCTTGTTATGACTAAAGATCCAGAATATGCGGGTGCCATTTCTGTCATAGCACAAATAACCGTATATTTCCGTGTATATAAAGATAGGGCAGATCCCTTAAGATATCACCCAAGTAACAAAAAAGCAACTCGTAAATCATAACGGTCTTAATACCGGAATGCGAGATCGCGCATCTCGGTATTAAAAAGCATTCGAAAATGTGACAAGGAGATAGTGTCCTTGAGACCGGAAAAACAAAACTGATTTCTACCTCCTCCAGTGTCTATGGGCGAGGCCATATCCCCAAAATAGGAATCTGAGTTTGTGTGTATATTTCCGCTCAAAGGCAAAAGCGAAGGTAGTAGATTTAGATCCCGGATATCAAAGGAGTCTATATCCGAATCTTCCCCCCAGCTATGGGAAGAGGATGAGGAGACAGATGATGTAGATCTATATGTAGTGGTAATACCAGATCTAGAGTCGGGTGAACCCGTAAGCTAAGACAGAGCAGAATGACCAGTATGATCTAAAAGCTGGACAGGAGGTGAGCGGTCAGGAATCAAATCCCGATCCGGTCCACGGTAAAGACTGGAGCTCCTAGTGGTACCAGCTAGAAACGGTAAATTGTTCCAGTCTGTTGCAATGTAAACTGACAGTCGTCTTATCCGGATGCAACTAGATGTCGGACCCTACTCAGGGTCAGTGTGCAAATGCCCACCGCGAGATTTAATAATCAAATCACACAGGAAGTATTCAAATTCACGCAAACAAGCACCCACGTAAACAATTACCCCCGTAAACGATTTGATCTATTCTCTATCACCGGGGTTAGTCTAATCGTGGACACCCCTAACAAGGCTGTTCACGGCCAGATCTAAGCAATCCCACAAAAGTCACTTCAAGCCACTCGAAGAAGAAACATGTCACCAATGCAAGGCCACTTGTGGCCAGATTTAATAAAACAGAAAACTATTCAAGGCCCACAAGGCCAGATGTAGTAAACAAAAAATAATCCTGGCCCAACAAAGCCAGATGTAATAGACAAGAAGTCGCTATCCAACACCAATCACGGTCAGATCTACAGAAAATGCAACCACAATGCCTATGCGAAAATGAAGGTACGGCCTTCGGTCGGATTTTAACCCCTCTAGGTTATCGCGCTTAACAACCTATCATGCGCCTGCAACCACAAGGACCCGATTACTCACCCGAAGCGGTCTGTAAGGTCTCCTAGCGATGCTCCAACCTCCCTCCAATTTCGAATCGTCGAGAAGAGATCGCAGCTCAAAATACCAACGTAGTTAGTAGCTTGTTAGGGCACGCCTATCAGCACTATACCACGCTCTGCCCGTCTATAAAGCAATGATAATTTTCATGATAATTCGTGCAACCTAATATTTATATATATTTTTCTTAGGTTTTTTTTTTTTTATGAGTTTTTAAGTTTTCTAGGTTTTCTGAGTGAGTTAATCCGGTAGGAAGAAAGAAGAGAAAACGATACCGGACAGTTCAACAATCTGAAATTCAGCAACTTAAAAACAAAGTAGGCGAACAATAAAATGAAATCAAAGCATAACAAAAAATTTATACTTTTTTTTTTCCTTTTTTTTTATTTCAACAAATTTAAAACAAACTAGACCGAAGACACCAAGAATAAAGAAAATTGGAAATGAAACGAATGAAAATAAACTAGACAGAAAGAAAACAATTGACACAAGGAATAAAGAAAATTAGAAAGAAACAAATTAAGAACTGGAATATTTGCGACAGTAGCCACTGGGCCCTGAAGTCATCAATATTCCCTATAGGAGTCCAATCAGCTAGTAAGAACCCTTCCTTAGCCGGATGAAAGAGCCGAGATAACCGGTATTCCTCCAAGGCTAGGCAAGGTGAGTACCAGCGTGTACGGTCAACGTCCAGACAGCAAGAAAACACCAAGTCCACAGACACAATCCACAAATCACAGCAAGTAGAAGATGGTCTGGAGGAAAAACCTTGCAAGTTGGCTTGCGCCGGTAGATTAGGTAAGGTCTTAGTACAAAGAGAAGGAGAAGCTCAGAGACAATTACTAGCATGATACTATGGGTCTGAAAAAGGAAAAACCCTAACTCAAAAATTAGCGTGTCACTAAATATCTAGGTGAAAAACCCTAAAATCACAAGGTTCGACAAATCCCGAGAAAAAGCCTGCCAAAAAACGACAACCTTCCAATGTTGGATTCCCGTACATAATTTGCAAAAGTTTTTATCTGGCCAAATGGCATTTATCCTATGCTTTCACTAATCCGTACGGTTACACTAATTCCTACATGTCTCTGAGCAGGCAGGTTTCTATGTTAAAACGCTGGCAGTTTCAAGAGACGACCGCTGCGTGGCCGCCTCAGATTGCCTTACATCTACACCTCGAGGATAAAAACCCTCCCTAAGCTAAGCAAAAATGATGCATGAACCTCCATGGGTTCATGACTTCAGACACCTGTCACGTTTGTGGCCGCTTGAATTCGTGACGTCTGATGCCGTAGCATGGTCCAGTTCCACGCTGATTTCACATTGTGTTCCCGTAGTTCCGTACGAGAGTATATTTCGACCTTTGTCCCGTACGAATCTCTAGTTGTACCCTCGGGTATGTACCTTTCACGTCACCGAAACTTCAATTAGTACATGACTTAATCACAATACCTGCTGACGTTTTACGGCATGACAAAGCACAGATTAGTACAGTTACTTACCGTTGAGTTTAGATTTGACAGTCAATCCGTCGAACAACTTTGACTCGGGAAAGATTCAAATGTTGTAAGAACTGGTTAAAAAAGTGTCGCGCTTGCGAACGTCGACAGTCATAAAAGATTAACAACACACACGGACGGCCAAGGTTTACGAGTAACAAAACTGCGACAACTGCATGTAAAAAAAACTGTTTGCGTGCAAGTACTTTCTGGCTTGATTTGGCCGCTCGTGACGACGTGCGTATTTATCATTTATTTCATCAATGTTTATCGGCGCGACCTTTTTGCATACTCGTTGAAATCGCGCAATTTTTCATTTTTTCCGATTTTTACTTATTATTCGTGACTTTTGAAAAAATCGTAAAAAATCGAAATGTACTTTATGTACGGTAAAGTGAACGGCCAATTTATGGGAATAGTACGTTATTTTGACGGTAGCTATACGGTTTTTTACGGAAAATGTACGGAATTTGACAAAAAGATACATTGCACTTATTAGTGCTTTCTCTACGGTAATCTGAACAAAATTTTTACAAGAAATGTACGGAATTGTACCAAAAATGTACAAACTATTACGAGAAGAGACGAAAATTGTACAGTAAATGCACAAACTGCGGTACATGTAAAACTCATTTTTTTTGAAATGTACGGAATAGTAAGGATTTTCAATCATTAACAATTTCTTCAAATCGACCTCTCTGATTTCTACGTATTATTCCCGCGTTTGAATCAAGCGTAAAATATGATTTGAACAACAATGCCTTTTTGTTATCGTGTACGAAGTTTCTTTCGTTTTGTGCGAGTTTATTTATCCATATCACGTCGTCCTTTAATTTGTGAGTTCAACGTAACGCTTTTGCGGCTAAGTTAAAAGCCAACATGTGCTCACACAGTGCAACTCAATTGAAGTGAGAAAGTACCTGCGCGCGGTAATTTTATTAACATGCGGTTGCCGGACTTTTGTTATCGGTAAACCTTGGTCGGCCGTGTGAATTGTTGTTATTTTATGACAGTCGACGTTTGCAAGCGCTGCACTTTTTTTACTGGTTGTTACAACATTTGAATATTTTCCAAGTCAAGATTGTTCGACGGATTGACTGTCAAATCTAAACTCAACGGTGCTTAACTCTACTAATCTATACTTAAAATGTACAGTTTTAAACGCTGAAGCAACTTTTTTCGCGGAGCAAAATTGTCACTGCGATTAGCAATTCCTTTAAATATTTAGCGCACTTTTCATAATTTCTCCATCAACTGGTTACCACCGATTGAGGGGACGGGCTACTATGGCAACTTCTAGGGCTAAGTTTAAACACTGGCTAACGCCACCTTTTTGTCAGAGTCATATTTTTTGTCAGTAATGGCGGCTTCCTTGAAGATTCGTTTTTATGGCGGCTTCTCTGAAAAGAAATTGAAGAACACCATCATACAAAATTCAAACTTACTGCGCGCAAATCGTGCAACACTACAATGTCTCTTTTCGTAAAAGTCCGTACATTTCCCGTAAAATTAGTGTTCAGTTTACCGGACAGAAAGTATTAAATAGTGCAACGTATCTTTTCCTCAAAGTCCATACTTTTCGCGTAAAAAACCGTACAATTCCCGTAAATTTTCCGTTGAGTTTACCGCACAAAAAATACTCCGCGTTTTTTTGCGATTTTTTCAAAAGTCATGAATTATACGTAGAAATCTGAATAAAAAAAAATCGCACGATTTGAACAACTATGTTTTTTCCAAATTATAACACGACCAATTAGGTACACCGCCAATCGTTGTTAGCGTTGTGCACGCTCAGTGCCCCCAATTTTAAAGGTTTTATTTGAAATATAACAAATAACACTAAGTTTATTTCTACGTTAATTAAGGTTATGGTGAATTGGCGTTTATAATTATAATTTACGATCTACTTGAATAGTGTGGTGTACGAACATGTAAGTCCGTAAAAAATGGTACTTTTTTAAGTAAAAAAGTATGAAACATGGACTAAAATAATCTTTATCTCACGTAAAACTGCGTTTGAAATAAAAGACAGAATGAGATCGTACCAATTTTAATGTAAAGATATTGATCGTATATTAATTATACGGGAGAAAACCCAAATTAGAATGATGAATAAATTAGAGTATTATGAGGAGACGGTGTATGATTTGTCAGATTTTGTACTTTTACCTGTTTTAGTGTGAAGATCCTGAGGGTAGATACGTTGTACCCAAAACAACGTTATGGATCAATAAAGTAATTTTTTTTTTCAAAATCTTGAAAAACTCAAATTAGCCTTAATAAGACTAATTAGTTTTTAACACTATTAAAGGTACCTTCGCATGAAACTAAAACTTAGTCTTGTTACTTTGTTTTTTAGTGAAGATTCTCTGTACAACTTTCAAAGCATTTAGATGAAATTACTAATAACTTGTTACTTAAAAAAGTGACTTACGTAGACGTGTACGAAACATTGTGACAAATGAAGTGGTACACAAAATGAGGCGAAACTTCCACTCGAATTCAATTTGAGGTGTCTCTCCGCACGCTGTACAATTTTTGTTACTTCGTAGTGTCCGTACGCCACATTGTCGACTTGTCGAAACACTAAAATACCTTTCGCTGTCGCACAAAAATGCGGTTTCGTTTTTCATCTTCCCACTTGATGACAGGTGTCCAACGTTTTTCCTACGCCGTATGTGTGAAAACACGTGTGTTTGAGAGAGACGCCCCTTGTACGGAAAGCAGCGCACGTAAAACAGTACGGACAGGCTGAAAATGTGCAGTGTTTTTTACTTTTTTGTAATCCGCACACAAAAATTGTAAAAAACTTGCGACACGTGCAACAGCATCTGCCTATTCGCTCAACTTATGGAACTTCATTTAAAATCACATCGCGAGGTGATTTTATGTACAGTTTGAACATGAGCTAGAATGATGCGAAACAAGGTCGAAATGCGCTGGACGACAAATTGTATCGCGGTAGACAACAAAATGCGGTACATATAGAGTTTAAGGTTAACGCAACTTGTACGGTGTTAATTACATTTTTTTGGTACCGCTACGGATTTTCTCGTTTTTTTCTAAGTTATGGAGGAAAGCGACAAAAAATAACTGTGACTTTATCACATGCAAAAGTTCCGTAACTTCTAAACGCTAATAACAATTTACAGTGTTCTGTACACCGTGTATCGCTATTAGTGTTAATAATATTTTCGCCACTTAAAATGTCTTGTCTCTATACAAAATTGTCGGATTTACAATGTGAAACCGCCAATCAAAAGCCGAGAATGTTACATTTCAATCGCAAACGTCAGATCTGAAATATGATAAGTGTGTACAGAGAAAAGATGTTTTAAGTGGTGAAAAAATTATTAACACTAATAGCGATGCACGGTGTAGCACTCGGCACCGAATGGGAGTCACACAGAATGGGGGCACGGGGTGATGACGTTTTCTTAACATTGTTCAATAATATCTACTTATTTATAACTATTAATGGTGTAGCTGTTTAACGGATATAGATATTTAGTTTGGTTTAAGATTTCCAAATACAGTTTAGAATTGTTTGGTTCGTTGACGCCCAAAATGAAACGGAACCGACAACTTGCATATTATGTAAGTGTACTTCGCAAGTGTACCGCGTCAATGTACCTCAAAAATCTCCTTCACTCTGCTGACTTTCAGGGAAAATCTGTATTTCCTTTCGGAAAAGATTTTACGGTCACTTTGTCCGAAGGCACGTGACTTTGGTGACCTGTGATTTTTTTTATTTTCTTTTTATGCTTCGATATATTGGCGATACGATATATCGCGATATATCACGATATTTTTATTTTCGATATATTGAAGCAATATATCGATTATCGGGTACCTTAAATTTGATATATATCGAATATCGGCAAATGGTCCTCGATACCCAACACTACGGATAAATATGTTTTAACTGGTGAAAAATACATAATGGGTGCACTGTACTGTAACAACATAAATGACTTTTCCTGTGATCAACACTTTTTCTGTACGGCTATTTTTGACCACTTAACAAAATATCGGTAAGCGTAATATTTTTTGGGAATGGATCATGGCATTGACTATTTTGGTTGCGCACAGTCACTTACGTCACTTTGTCAAAAATTGTACGTTTAAAGTACATATTGGTACAAATAAAGTACCCTTGAGTACAAATTTGACGATCAATCGGTTGGACAAGTTCGACTTTCAAAATATTGTTTCAACCGCTAAAAATTTTGCTGCCATTGCGGACGTCGACCGTCATAATAAAATAAGCAATTCACTCGGTCGGCAACGTTTACGGTAACAAAACTGCGGCAACCACATGTAAATAAAAGCGTTGCACACAATCACTTTTTGTCTTTACGTGAGCTCCACGGTGAGAGCACTTAGCCGCAAAATTGAAATTTAATCGTCTAAGTGTTACATTGAACTTAGACGCAGAGTGAAACGGAACCTGTTTAACCTAAACTGAACTACTATAAGTTTGTACGAAAATACTAAAACGCACGAAACGAAATTTTGTTGTCAATGTATGAATGTTGATTCCTACATAGTGTGGCTTGATTTCGTCGCGCGTGACGACGTGCATTTTTTTCATTTAATAACAATTGATATTTTTATGACGGTTCGTTTTATTATAGTTTACAAAGTTTATTTCGTTTTGAAACTTTGAGACCTCCATAAGTCCTCAAAGTGGATAGCTTCCAAGAAGCCTCTAGGATAACCCTGACCCCTTTGTGTTTCAGCAAAAACAAATGCCACCCTGGCAGACAATAACTCTGACCACCTTCACCCTTGTAAAGGCAAGACTCCTCTGAGTCGATAGCAAAAAGAATCTCTGAATTTGCTCCCCTGAGCAGTAAGTTATGGAGGGTCAAAGTTGACCTTTTGTACAGAAGCTCTCTGGGAGAGAGGGTCCTATCTTCTAATTTTTTTTCTAAGTCCTTTCTATATCACAGACTCTATCTACTAATGTACGGAGCCAATCAAATTGTAGTTCCGTACACAAAAGTAGAGCTGCCGGTGTACTTTCTGTACGGACACTGTACGACATGGCCTAAATGTCGACACGTGGTATGTCCGGATTCGGTCCCTTAATCCTCGGAGATGCCGCGATCCAATATCATTCCGCCACGTGTTATCCGATGTGGCGATGACCACAAACCGCCGAAATCCTCTTCCGCGATCTAGGCGCTAATTCCGGCCGTCTGATTAAATTCACATTTAATCATAGCCGTAATAAATACATACGCGGAATTCGTTTTACTAAATAAATAAATGTGCGGCATTGGTTTCTTATCCGTACCGTAATCCGAACTTTTACATTATTGGATCTATGTCTCCCGTAAACTATTTCAGTTAAATGAACTATCCTACGTATTATTGTTTAATTAATTATCAAACCCTACAATAAGTAACACTATCTCTAGACTTAACGGTTAAAGCTACCGTCTACCGCCTATGTACCGGCCGGCAGGTTCCAGGATCAAATCTTGGAGGTGGCACAAATATTTTAGTAAATATATCCGTAATTATAAAAAAACTAATATTTCTATCCCGTAAACCTCTGGATAGCCTAGGTAGCCATGGCTCTAGCTTCCTCTCCAATTTCTCAGTGACTGCGACAAGTTTGAGAGTTGGAGAGAGAAGTTAGAGGTAGACTGCCTCGGCTTCTTTCTATATTTCTATTCAGACCTAGAAAATACTTTAAAAAAACCATTAATTTCTACACTCCCCTTATTTTCTAGTCAATCTTTAATTTCAGACCACACTTCTCCCTGCAGAAAATAAGCTTAGGGGAAGGCACCGGTTAGGTCATCATCTCTGCTACCATCTCACTATCTGGTCGGTACTCTAAACTGATTATTTTGTTTTCTACTTTCTCTCTAACAAAGCCGAGTCTGATGTCCATGTGTTTGGCTTTAAAATGATGTTTAGGATTGGCAGAAATAGCGATTGCTGCCTGATTATCACAAAAAAAAATTATGCACACCACTCTTAAGGTGACCAAGCTCACCAAGCAAAGACTTGACCCACAAAAATTCTTTTACAGCAGAGCAAGAGGCCATATACTCAGCCTCCATGGTGGCCTGAGCAATAACTTTTTGCTGTTTGCTACTCCAACAGCAAGCCCCATCACCCACGTATAATACATATCCAGAAGTGCATCTCCTCATCAGAGCATCACCGTAACTGGCATCACTCCAAGTAGTGATGTCAGTATTCTCCCCACCCAAATGCAAAAATATATCCCTAGTTCTTATCAAATATCTAAGGACTCTCTTAGCTGTCTCCCAATCCCTCTTAGTGGGAGCATTCAGACTTCTACTCAGCACTCCTACAGCTGCAGCTAAATCCGGCCGGGTACAATTCATAAAATAGATTAGGCTTCCCACTACTTGCCTGTAAGGAATAGTCTGCATGAACTTCTGTTCTTCAGGAGATAATTTCTCGTCTAAGACTATGACTCCTTCTTCCTCACTCCCCTCACTTCCCTTCTTCAACTCCATTGGAGTTGTACAACTATTAGCTTTATCCATTTGAAATTTTTCAAGCATGTTCCCTATTGCTTCCTTTTGAGTCAATCTTATAGTCTTTCTTTTTCGGTCTCTCTCTACTTGAATTCCCAAAATATATTTGGCTTCCCCCATATCCTTTATTTCAAATCTCCCCTTAAGATCGGTTTTCAGTTTATTAATTTTTTCCATTGATTTACTTAAAGCAAGCAAATCATCAACATAAATTGCAATAAATATACAACCTTCCTCATCTTCGAAAACATAGATTGAGTGATCTGAGCTGATCCGGATATATCCCAAACTGGTAAGAAACTCATCAAGCTTCTTATTCCACTTTGGAGGCGCCTGTTTCACACCATAAAGAGATTTAATCAGTCGGCATACCTTACTATCCTCTCCTTCCTCCACAAACCCTTCGGGTTGTCTCATGAAGATCTCCTCTTCCAATTCTCCATGCAAAAAGGCTCTCTTGATGTCCATTTGGTGCACTTCCATGTCTTCCGCTGCTGCCAGGCTGAGAAGTATGCGGACGGAGGGAAATCTGACCATCGGGGCAAAGGTTTCCTCTTAGTCAATTCCCTCCTTTTGTGTAAATCCCTTTGCCACTAATCGGGCCTTGTAGCGCTCGATTGTGTTATCTGGGTTCAGTTTTAATCTAAAAACCCACTTACAACCGATTGGTTTTCGTTTAGGTGGACAATCCACCAGCTCCCAAGTATCAGCTGCCATAATTGAGGCCATCTCCTCATTGATGGTTGTCTTCCACCGGTTTCTTTCTGGACAAGTCATCGCCTCTCCATAAGTTTGAGGTTCATCATGATGAGATAGTTTATTTACCTTGTTATTAACCTGTTTTTCTTGCAGTCTTTTGCTACTTCTCCTTCCACCCTCAAAATCTGAGGCCAGAATAGATGGTTCTCGTGGATTCTTTCAAACAATCTCGGCTTCTCCCCTATCCCTTGATTCCAAATCAATTTCCACCACGTCTTCCGCTTCGGGTAGAGTTGTCACTGGAGTTTCCACCGCCAAGTCCATTTCAGTCTGATTTGTACCTGCAAGAATGTCATCTTCTCTAAAACCTGGATAGTTAGGAAGCTCAAAGTCATCGGAATTTTTTGACTCAAATCTGATTTTTACTGACTTTGTATATTTGAAGGGATCCACAGACTTTCATCCATAACTACTAGATGCTTTACTAAGATTATATCTTCCCTTTTTAGATCGTAAATTCTACATCCTTTAAAATCCTCATCATATCCTAATAAGTATCCCGGTTTTCCTTTAGGATCTAGCTTCCAATTGGATCGATCTGTATCTAGACTGAAAACTTGACTGCCGAAAACCTTTAAGTGAGATATGTTTGGTTTCCGGCCTGTCCATCTCTCATAAGGTGTTTGATCTTTTATAACTGAAGTAAGAACTCTATTTTTGAGGTAATTAGCACAGTTCATTGCTTCTGCCCAAAACCATTTTCCAATCATTTTATCTGACGACATACTTCTAGCACTATCACTTAGTGTTCTATTTAACCTTTCAGCTACCCCATTCTGTTCCGGGTTTTCTGGAACTCTCTTTTGGTGTTGGACTCCATCTTCCCTCAGAAAATCCTCAAACAGGTTAGAAGTATACTCCCCACCATTGTCACTCCTTACTCTCTTGATTGGAGTTTCATGGAGTTTTTCGCTCCACGCTTTATATTGTCTAAAACAATCCTCAGCTTCTGACTTGTTTTTCAAAAAATACACCCGAGAATACCGAGACTAATCATCAGTTATAGTCATCATAAATCTCTTCCCCCCCGGTGAGGGCATTCTAGCCGGTCCCCAAATATGTGTGTGTACTAGATCTAGAATTTTTTCTCCCTTATAGGTGGATGTTTTAGGAAAGAATAATCTGTGTGTTTTACCTTGAGCACATCCACTACAATCACTTATACTATCACTCTCACTGAACTTAATCCCTTCCACCACTCCTGTCTTTTTCATCTCTCTTAACTTATCTAGATTCACATGCCCAAGCCTCTTATGCCACATCATAATATCATGAACACCAGCATAATAAAGTTTCTTCATTTCATTACTTAAAACCAGCCTAAACATCCCATGGCTACCTTTCTCAGCAATGAAATAGACATCCTCCTCAAAACTAGCAATAAAGACTCCTTCCCTAGTGCTAGTAAAAAAACCCTTATCATCTAATACTGATGTGGAGATGAGGTTTTTGTTTAGCTCCGGAATAAACAATACATCGGAGAATGTTACTATGGATGTCTTTCCTTCTACTAACACTTTCAGATCTACCGATCCTACAAGAGTAGTGGTGACTACCGTCCCATCCCGTTACTCTATCTCTATTGTGGGAAACTTTCTTATCTTAGTGAACAGGTGCCTATCTTTACACATGTGCATGGAGGCACCTGAATCTACAATCTAGCCTGCTTCACCTTTCAATCCACCGTAAGCACATTTCTACCTTCGTGGAATTTCGACCTCGTTTTTCGCCTCCAACTCCTCATCTAAAAGGAGCTCATCGTCTTTGTCCTCGGATTCCGCCTCATGTACCTATGTCACAAGGGCCTTTTTCTTTCCTCTCGGGGTACCACCGGTCTGCCCCTCCTTTGACCGAAGCTCGATTAGTTTAGTGCACTCTGCCAAATAGTGCCCAGGTTTCTTACAAAAATGACATAATCCTTTGGGAGCCCTTGGTCCAAACTCGTCGGTTTGATTTTCCTGCTCCCTCCCCCCATATTTTCCGACCGGTTTCCGGGAATCCTTGTTCCTCCAATCGGTCACAGTTGCCAAGGCCTAGCCACTCTTTCCTCCCCTTAGGATCTCAATCGTATTCTCTCGAACGAGAATCATCCCTACCATTGAGTTCCATATCCACCTTGAGTCCGACAAGTCCTGCACACGATTGACTATGTTCTCGAACTCATC
The DNA here is from genome assembly GCA_037447655.1 of Zygnema cylindricum. Lineage (NCBI taxonomy): Eukaryota > Viridiplantae > Streptophyta > Zygnematophyceae > Zygnematales > Zygnemataceae > Zygnema > Zygnema cylindricum. Next base: position 102,698 of record JBBHKE010002445.1, on the reverse strand, counting down.
GGGTAACTTCATCAGTAAACAGTTAACCTTTTCTTTTTCACTAAAATCTTTTCCCGCACTCTCTAACTCCATGAAGAGTGTAGCAAGCTCATTGCAAAAATCCAACATATTTCCCCCTTTGTATACATACTCCTTAACTTTCTGATCAGCCAACTGTTGTTGTTGAATCGTACCACTTCGGTACATCTCTATGAGAGCCATCCAAAGATCGGATGCTTTTTCTACCTGCAAATGAGGACATGCAAGTCCTTGAGTGAGATGGCGTAGGATGAAGTGCTTTGCCGCCATATTGTTGAAGTCCCAGGTTTCAGTATCATTCTCCTCGTTCCTCGGAATAGGAGACATGAATGTCGAACCAGTTGCTGTTGGTGTGGTCGTCTCCTTCTCCTTTCCTTTGTCCACCACCTCTCCTTCCTTTGATTCCTCCGTTGACGGTGGATCATCTTTCCTGGTGAATTTGCTTCCTCCAAACCCTGGAGGGATTCTAAGACTTGACGGACGCCCCAATCGTCCACTCACTATCCCCCAAAACCTTTTTTCGCATAGAGCTCCTATCATTATACTTTCCCAATATATGAAGCCAGTTCCATTAAAGATTGGTACCCTAGAGGGTGGGCCGATAACCTGAAACTTTGAGACCTCCATAAGTCTTTAGAGTGGACAACTTCGAAGAAGCCTCTAGGATAACCCTGACCCCTTTGTGTTTCAGCAAAAACAACTGCCACCTTGGCAGACAATAACTCTGACCACCTTCACTCCTATAAAGGCAAGACTCAATTGAGTCAATAGCAAAAAGAATCTCTGAATTTTCTCCCCTGAGCAGTAAGTTATGGAGGGTCAAAGTTAACCTTTTGTACAAAAGCTCTCTGGGAGAGAGGGTCCTATCTTCTAATTTTTTTCAAAGTCCTATCTCTCTCACAGACTCTATCTACTGATGTACGGAGCCAATCAGATTACAGTTGCGTACACAAAAGTACAACTGCCGATGTACTTTATGTACGGACATTGTACAACATGGCCTAATTGTCAACACGTGGGATGTCCGGATTCGCTCCTTTAATCCTCGGAGATGTCGCGATCCAATGTCATTCCGCCACGTGTCATCCGATGTGGCAATGACCACAAACCGCCGAAATCCTCTTCCGCGATCTCGGCGTTAATTCCGGCCGTCCGATTAAATTCACATTTAATCGTAGCCGTAATAAATACATGCGCGGTATTCGTTTTACTAAATAAATAAATGCGCGGTATTGGTTTCTTATCTGTAACGTAATCCGTAAATTACATTACTGGATCTATGTCTCTCGTAAACTGTTTCAGTTAAATGAACTATCTTACGTATTAAAGTTTAATTTATTATCAAACCCTACAATACGTAACACTATCTCTAGACTTAACGGTTAAAGCTATCGTCTACCAGCTGTTTGCTGGATGGTTAAAGCTACCGTCTACCAGCTGTTTACCGGCCGGCAGGTTCCAAGATCTAATCCTGGAGGTGGCACATATATTTTAGTAAATACTTCCGTAATCATAAATAAACTAATATTTATATCCCGTAAACCTCTGGATAGCCTAGGTTGCCATGGCTCTAGCTTCCTCTCCAATTTCTCAGTGACTGCGACAAGTTTGAGAGTTGGAGAGAGAAGTTAGAGGTAGACTGCCTCAGCTTCTTTCTATACTTCTATTCAGACCTAGAAAATACTTTAAAAAAACTATTAATTTCTACAGTGCGTTTTAATATTTCCGTACAAGACTTAAAGTACTTTAGTTTAAAGAGGTTTCATTCACTTTGTGTTTGAGTTCAATGTAACTCTTAGGGTAACCTTCCATCAGGCGAAAAGTGAGGTTGTTTACTGGAGAAAGTACCTTTTCGTACTAAGTTGTAGTGGTTTTTTTTTTTTTTTACAAAAGATGTTTATTAGAAATTCGCTAAAGATTCTCCTGACATTTTGGCGAAAACTTCCACCGTCCGATTTTCAATTTTCTACGCAAACGCCCCTTCTTTCCAGAACATGGCTAGTCTCATTCGACTGTCCTCAGGAGGACACTTTGCGGTTACTGGACGCGTGTGTTAGTCCACTTGTAAAATCAGAGTCGATCCACGACGGACGTGAAGTTATAAACTTACATGTGGCAAATGGCGTGTACCTTATAACATCTAAGCCACCATGTTCGAGTACAAAATCTTGGTTGTTGGACATTTTGTCACGCCTCCGCTTGTACAACGACACTACATGAACGTACAAATGGTACATCCATGGACATTTGTACAAATTTTCATTTTGCAACGGTTTTCGTGGCCGTTGGTACAACGACAAATACAAGAACATTCAGATTGTACATTAGAGTGACGCTACTAGATATTTTAATCGACGTCCGCCCGTACAGATACACAGTTGAGATATTGTACTTTTCAAAACTTTCAATATTCTCAGCCGACTCAACAGGATCCTACGTGGTAGCAATCGCAATTCAACTCTTAAGCATTTTTTGCCTCGTTGACACGACCTGCTGGAAAGGTGTTCCAAATATTACTGCTAGTAAACGTGACCTTACGATTACTGGGAACGCCTGATGTAAGGGTTACCCTTAGGGTAGAATTCCATTAGGCGGTCCCAGTAAATGTACAGAAAATTCTACTGGCAGCGTTTACTGGAAGGCCATTCCATTAAAAGTGGGTTTCGTTACTGGACGCCGTATGTTTTCGTACAGCGCCGTACAAAGCCGCACCTTCATTTTTTTTTTTGTTAGCCGTGATTTTTTACAGACTTACGTGATGGAACATCGACTCAATCGACCCGGTCTGTAGAGTTTGCCGTACAGTTACATAAACGTATGATGGAGCTTCACCCTAACGCTTAGACGATTAAATTTCAATTTTGCGGCTAAGTGCTATCACCGTGGAGCTCATGATAAGATAAAAAGTGACTGTCTGCAACACTTTTATTTACATGTGGTTGCCGCAGTTTTGTTACCGTAAACGTTCGTCGCCCGTGTGAATTGCTAATTTTATGATGACGGTCGACATCCGCAAGCGCGGCAAAAGTTTAAGCGGTTGAAACAATGTTTTGAAAGTCAAAGTTGTCCAACCGATTGACCGTCAAATTTGTACTCAACAGTACTTTATTTGTACCAATATGTACTTCAAACGTACAATTTTTGACAAAGTGACGTAGGTGACTGTGCGCAACCAAAACAGTCACTGTCATGATCAATTCCCTATTTTTTATCTTACCTCCTTGTCTTGCTGCGGTGGAGAATACTCCACGTCATTTATAAAGACACTAAAACAGTCGTCGTACTTAACTAAGTGAAAGGAAGCTGCAAGGATACTGTGCATAGTACAGACTTTTCTTCCCGTGGATTCCAGATTCCCTGGAACTGTTTTTTCCATTTTTCACCTTTGATTTAACAAATCGGCCGTAAATATACGCAAATGATATTATTCTGAAATCGGCGTCTTTCCGTACCAGAATTGCTTTGTTTAATCACACATTCTAGACTAACGTGGATTAGGAAAAATAATAATTGGAAGGAAGATATGAGAAGTGAGGCGAAAAAAAAAAGAGGACTACGAAGCCAGATGACGACAAATGAATGTTTCCGGACACCTGTCATTTTTATTTTAAGACTCTATCCGACTGGGTAAGTATAAAATATATATATTGTTAAAATAGCTATACGGTTAATTTTCCCTGTACGGTTGATTTGTGAATGAATAGTACACCGTGAATCGCTATTAGCGTCAATGACTCTAATTGCGGTACCCCGTTTTTTTACCCAAATTCTCAAATTGAATAAATTAAAACCCTTTAAAAATCAAATTAGAATAAATGATTTCCGTCAAAACCCCCAAATTCCCAAATAGCGTTAATAACGCTATTTGTTTCATAGCGCTATTTATTTCTAAACGCTAATAGCGATTCACGGTGTACAGTTTCCGGTTTAACCGTACGTAAAAATGCCCAAATTCCTGTACGGACTGTAAAATCTGCCCTTAAAGCCGTAGGTCAATATCGCTAAAACTCTTGTAAAAGATATACAAGTACACCGCGAATCGTAATTAGAGTAAAGAAAAGATTAGAGTAAAAAAAAAAAAAAATAGAGTTATGAACGCTAATTTATGTGATATAACCTTTTCACCGAGGAAGTTTACTCTAATTTATTTAAGTACTCTATATTGGGTTATGTCGGCAATAATAATCTGCGCTGTAATTATGAACAATAAATTATGTACACGTACAAAAGCTGTCAGTCCGTATATTTTGACGCCATTATGACGTAGGTACTATTTGTCTCATATATATATACTATTTGTCTCAACTCATATTGTTGTCGTTGAACTAAAAACTTTTCTCATGTAAATTCATGTAAATGTTCACACGTACGACAATGCTGTCGACGGACGGAATTATGCGAACGGGTTTTTTTTCGATGCGATTTAATTTTTCTGTTTATTGCGATTTCACATGCGAGCGCTATTCTATTAAATTATTATTTGTACCTTTTTACTTATAAAAGTACAATTTTGCACAGTCAGACGTCGTCCGTACTCCACACTATATAAAAATAACCTATATTAGTTTTTTTTACGCTAATTAAACCTTACCTTAAATAGTATAATGAACAAATTAGAATCATTTTCTCTATTTAACGTGATAGAGTCAAAATTTAGGGCGACCGAATTAGCGTTATTTACTCTAATTACGATTCACGGTGTAGATTATACCCTAGAAACACTATAAAATGTTCATAAAACGGGGACACTGGATATAGTGTTTACAGTTAATATCACACGGTCAGTCACGACATTTGTTGTCAATAATTATAAAATAGTGTTAGCACGCTACACCGTGAATCGCTATTAGTGTTTATGTTTTTTGCATCTCTTGAAACATCTTTTCTCCGTACACACTGTCGAATTGTGGATCTAACTGTTGCGATTGAAAGGTAAAATTCTCAGCTTCCGATTGGTGGTCTCAAATTGAAAAATTGACAAGTGTGTACGGCGAAAAGATGTTTTAAGGGGCGAACAAATTATTAACCCTAATAGCAATACACGGTGTATAGTACACAGCCAATCGCTATTAGAGGTAGGGAATAAATAGCGTAAAAAAATATTCGTGTTATTAATGCTAATTGGGAAAAAAAAAAAAAAACATATATACTAATTAATCACTACACCGCGAATCGTTATTAGCGTTATGAACTCTATATCGGCACCCCAAAATTTTGGCATTAATACCTTAAATAATAAACTACACTATTTAAGGACGTGGACCATAATCTGCCACGTCTCCTGGCACTAAATTAGAATGAATGACGCTAATTTTTTCTTTACACTAATAATTTCTATACGCTAATAACGATTCAAGGTGTAGCTCTAATTTGGGTTTATTCGAATTATAAATGCCCGCCGTATTGATGTCTACATCAATATATGTATCCGTACAAAATCTGACAATTCGTACGCCAATATTTGAATATTTGAGTTTGCGTCTCTTTTTCCAGTGCACATTCACATGAGTGCGCAATTACATTAAATGAATCTTTGTACATTTTTATTTCAAAAAGTACATCCTGGTAGAGAAAACCATGTCCGTACACCACACTATAAACATTACGGAGTACTTCCGTTATTTACGCTAATTAAAAAAAGAACCCTAAAAGGCGTAAAGGAAAAAAGAGATTTATGGATTGTATTTCAGGTTAAAAAAAAAGAATATACGGCACTGAGTTAGCGTTATTTACTCTAAAAGCGATTGGCGGTGTACTGTATTTATCGCTAATAACGATGCGCGGCGTTACTACCGTACATTTCCGACTATTTGGGGATTGTCGTAATGTTCTTGTCTTGTTCCTCCGTAATGTTTTTGCTTGTCAGTCATGGTTTTGTCGTGTTGTTCCATAACCGTACAAGTGGGTTTCGTTTGCGATAAACCTCCGAACCACAACTCAAGTTGTAGATAGATTTGATCCGGATTCTAGGCGACATCCGGTGGAGCTGACGGCTAAATAGTACAGTACTTGCCAGAAAATATAATCAAATGCAATTCCAGGGTCAAAGCACGTGTAAGAGTTGATAACACGTGCGAAGGCCCTTTTGACTGCTCAAATATTTGACTCTCCTGACGTGTAACTGCCCGAGCAAGCTGACCATCGAGTCACAAATTATCGATTTGATACGGACAAGCAGAGCTACAGTACGATACTGAATGTCCAGCCGTATGAACTGACAATAAAAAGGTACGTAGTAATTTAATTGGATGGAATATACATCAGAATCTCATTATTTTCTTATTGATTTTCACACTGTTCATTTTTTTGAAGCGATTGCGGACACGTGTTCCAATCCCATAAATGTCACGGATTATAAGATTAATCAACTTGATATATTAATTGAACCATAATTAAGGGTGTTTTCGCATGTAACAGAAACTTAGTCATGCTACTTTGCATTTTAGCGAAGATTTTTCGTACAGCTTTCAGAGCATTCGTATGTAAAAAAATGAAATCGTAACTTTAGATTGTGACAGATGTAGACGTGGGTGCAATTTGTGACGGTTGTAGACGACTACAAAATTCGCGACAGTTGATGACGTGTACAAAATAGTGACGGTTGTAGACGTCTAGCTGCACCGTGAATCGCTATTAGCGTAATGAAATAGATAGCGTAATGAAACAATTAGCGTTACTTACGCTATTTGGGAATTTCAGTTTTTTCCAAAAAAAAAATTATTCTAATTTATCATTAACTCTAATTTGTAAACTGCTTTGTAAAAAGTTCCGGCGCATAATATATCAACACTAAAATATGTGCATGTACAAAATTGTTCAAATCGTACGCCGTCGCTTATTTTTGACATCCGCGTATGCCGGAAAATATTTACGCAATTAAATGTTAGCGCGACTACGGGGCTTCGTGAATATTTTTTCTGTACTTTTCTACCTGAAAAAAGTACAAAATATTACGGCTTTGTCAGTACGTACACCACCCTATTTAAAATGGCACCATATTAGAGTTATGAACCCTATTTAATGGGGTACCTCTGTTGAAAAGAGGTAATTAATAGTTAACTTCCCTATTTAGTTTTGTTTTAAAGAAAGAGAGTAAGGATCAAAGGCGCGCCATGGCTGCCGCCATATTTAGAAAGTGGCAGTTTTTGCAGTTAAGGGTATTTTGGCTAAAATGATGCCTAGGTCAGGTTTGAACCCGTGACCTCTAGATTCTTTGTAGCCTAACGCATTAACCATTAAGGCGTTACGAAACGATACACGTGACGGGTTTCATAAATATATAAACATTAACGAAACAGCTAATTAACAGCAGACTAACCAAAAGGAGCAATTTCTGCATGTACGCGAATCTGAACCGTGTAAAATATGTTTTGATCGGACGGCCGGCATTATAGCCGCCACGCGAAGTGAGCTTTTTGGCGGCATACGGATATAGCGTCACGCGGTGCCACGTGGCGCCACATTATTTGATACCGGAGAAGATGGGAGGAGGAACCATGGCTTCCGATATGACAGGTGTCACCTTGTAGACCTTGTCGTACAATAGTTGTACAATAAGTACATCGCCCATTGTACCTTCTTGTACTTTATAGTGTTCCTATTGGACTAGGGTTTAATAGTAGGTAGTCGTGAGTAGGCAGACCGAGACTTAGTAATATTTAGGTACTTCTCTCTCTAAGAGAGCTTGTAACTATAAAGGTCATCTTTGACCAGCCATAACTTACTGCTCGGGTGAGCAAATTCAGTGATTCTTTTTGCGTTTGACTCAGGGGAGTCTTGTCCTCACAAGGGTGAGAGTGGTCTGAATATTTGTGTGCCTGGGCGGCGCTTATTCAGCGGGAAAGTAGAAGGGGCAAATATTATCCTAGAGGCTTTACATAGGCTGCTCATTCTGTGGGTCAATGGAGACCACAGAATTTCAGGTTATGGGCCCACCCTCTAGGGTGCCCATATTTGATGGATCAGACTTTCTTTATTGGGAAATGATGATGGAGGGAGAACTATTTGAGAAGCATCTATGGGGCATAGTGTCTGGACAAATTCGATGCCCACCTCCACCTGGGTTTGGAGGGACACGTTTTTCTGGCACCTCCGCCTCTACAGTTGGTAAAACAGCTGCCACCATCACCGAGGATGAAGATGAGGAAGGAGAGGAGATTGTCATGGAAGGAGAAAAGGGAGGAGTTGCAACTCAAGTGACACCATTGCCGAAGGCGATACCGGCAGCAGCACCACCAAAAACGGTGACAAGGGTTCAGACCGAAAGATCGGAGTATGAAAAGTGGAACTACAAAGACAAGGTTGCTAAGCTCTTAATTCTTAAAAGTGTAGCAAAGGGCATTGCCATTCCCCTTATGCATGTCAAATCTTCATCTCAGATTTGGATATCACTAGTTAACAAATATAAGAGTGGATCATTGCAGCAGCAACAGTTGGCAGAAAATAAGATTGCAGCTTATACTTATAAGGGAGGAAGTATGGATAATTATTGCAATGATTTAGGAGCATTGTTTGGAGAGTTAGAGAGTGCAGGTAACTCATGGTCTGAGAGACAAAGAGTGAACACACTAATAATAAAACTACCTGAAGAGTATGAGAATATCATTAACCGATTGCAGGACATAGGAGATAGCAATTGGAATTGGGATGACACAGTGGGAATGATTTTAGTGAAAGAAATCACCATAGAGCTTAGGAGAGGGAGTCCAAGTGTTCAAGCATTGTCTGCAGGAGCTGATTGGCGGAAGCGTGATGAGGAGAGAGGGAAAGATCCCTATCGAAACTTTGGTGGAAGAGGACAAGGAGGGGTGGCAGATTTGATAGACAGGGGAGAGGAACTTCTCGAGGAGGATTATGTCACTTCTGCAAGAAACCGGGACACTACATGGCAGATTGTGTCAGACTTGCAGATCTTCGACTGAAAGATGGTCAAGGAACCTCAAAGGACGGAGGAAAGAAAAAGGCTTTCCTGACTCAAGTTCTTGATGAGGAAGTGGAAGAAAAAACTGAACCTGAAGAGGAGCTTGAGGAGCTTCTCCTTAATCCGAAAAACACTGAAAAGCATGTCGATATTCCACGGAGACAAAAGTGTGCTTTCGGAGGTAAGAGGGATCCACCCGAGGATGGGTGGATCATAGACTCAGGGGCTTCAATGCATATGTGCAAAGATAAGCGGTGGTTCACTAAACTGAGAAAGATCCCAACAGTTGAGATAGAGTACGGAGATGGTAGAGTAGAAACCACAAGTCTTGTTGGAACTGTTGACTTGAAGGTTCTAGTTGATGGAAAGGCCTCAATTGTAACACTCTCAGACGTTCTTTACATTCCACAACTTAGCAAGAACCTAGTCTCAACAGCTGTCCTAGATGAAAAGGAGTTTGAAACAGGAACTAGGAAAGGAATCTTCACAGCAAGCTTTGATAATGAGGTTTATTTCATAGCTGAGAAGGGCAGTCAAGGAATGTTCAGAATTGTTCTTTGCAATGAAAAAAGTGTTCTCTACTCGTGTGCAAGTGAGATGATGCTTTGGCATAAAAGGTTGGGACATGTGCATCTAGATAGATTAAAGAAAATGAAGAAAAAGGGAATAGTGGAGGGTATTACTTTTGAAGATGATGAGACCTTTGATGATTGTAGTGGATGTGCCCAAGGGAAGATTCATAGACTTCCATTTCCAAAGGCAACCACATTTAGGAGAGAGAAAGTATTAGATCTAGTTCACACTGATGTTTGGGGACCTGCTAGGTATGCTTCACATGGGGGGAAGAGATGGATGTTAACTATCACAGATGATTGGTCTAGATACACGAAGGTATACTTTCTCAGACATAAGTCAGAGGTATTAAGATGTTTCAAAGAGTATAAAGTATGGAGTGAAAAGCTACATGAAACCTCAATAAAAGAGATAAGAAGTGATAATGGGAAAGAATACACCTCAAGGGATTTTGAAGAATATCTTAAAGAAGAAGGAATTCATCATGAGAAAACTGTTCCCTATAATCCGGAACAAAACGGAGTAGCAGAAAGAGTTAATAGAACTTTAGGAGATATGTCTAGAAGTATGTTAAGTGATAAGAGGATAGGGCTGCAGTTTTGGGCTGAGTCTATGAACTATGCTAATTTCATCAAAAATAGAGTCCTAACTTCAGCAAATAAGGAGGAAACTCCGTATGAGAGGTGGACAGGAAGAAAGCCTGATTTGTCTAGTTTGAGAGTGTTCGGAAGTCAAGTCTACAGTTTGGATTCCGATAAGACTAAATGGAAGTTAGAGGGAAGAGGGAAACCAGGATATCTTGTAGGATATGATGAGTGCACAAAAGGATACCGAGTGTATGACTTGAAAAAGAGAGATATAATTTTGGTAAAACACATAGTGGTGATGAATGAAGAGAAGTCCATTGATCCATTCAAATATAATAAGGAAGTCAAAATCAGATTTGAAACGGATCAATTTTCTGACTTTGACTTTGAAAATGAAGAGAAGGAAGAGGGAGAAAAAGAAAAATCTGCAGATTTAACAAAGGAGAAGGAGGAAAGGACAACATCCGAGGCAACGCCACAATACGAAGTGGAAACCGATGAGGAATTTGATGAGACACCGGAATTGGAAGATAGGGAAGCTGAAAATCTCCCAAAACGAAACCCAAGGATGCCTTCCATACCGGCGTCCGATTTTCAAGGGGGAAGAAGAAGTAGTAAACGACTTCAAGAAAGACAAGTAAATAACCAACTCACAAAGATGTCTCACCCAGATGAACCTCAAACATACTTAGAGGCCATAAACACTCCAGAAAGTAGCCGGTGGATCACAGCTATAAATGAAGAAATGGCCTCTATCATGGAAGCCAATACATGGGAGTTGGTAGATTGTCCACCGGACCGAAAACCGATCGGATGTAAGTGGGTGTTTAAACTTAAATTAAACCCGGATAATACCATTGAGAGGTACAAAGCTAGGTTAGTTGCAAAAGGTTATACACAAAAAGAGGGGATAGACTACGAAGAAACCTTTGCACCTGTAGTCAGATTTCCTTCTGTTAGAATCCTTTTAAGTATAGCCGCAGCGGAGGATATGGAAATCCACCAGATGGATATTAAAACTGCCTTTTTGCACGGAGAGTTGGAAGAAGAAATTTACATGAGGCAACCGGAAGGATTCGTGGAAAGTGGGGAAGAAAACAAAGTTTGCAAACTGATAAAATCACTCTATGGGCTTAAGCAAGCCCCGCGACAGTGGAATATAAAGCTCGACGAATTTCTGACCGGTTTGGGGTATATCAGAATTAGTTCAGATCACTCTATATATTTATTTGAGGATGAGAATGGAGTGATATTTATTGCTATTTATGTTGATGATTTGTTGGTCTTAAGCAAGTCTTTAGATAAAATTAACAAACTAAAACGGGATCTTAGAAGCAGTTTTGATATGAAAGATCTTGGAGAAGCAAAGTACATTTTGGGAATTCAGATGGAGAGAGATAGAGGGAATAGAATTATAAGACTCACTCAAAAAGAAGCAATCGGTAATATGCTAGAAAAATTTCAAATGGAGAAAGCAAACGGATGTACTACTCCCATGGATTTGAAGAAAGTGAGTGAGGGGAGTGAAGAGGGAGGAATATTCATCATTAATGATGAGATGGACGAGATAGAAAGAAAATTTATGGAAAATATCCCTTATCGGCAGATTGTAGGCAGTTTAATTTATTTTATGAACTGTACCCGTCCGGATATAGCTGCAGCTGTAGGTGTCCTTAGTAGAAATCTAAATGAACCAAGAAAGAGAGATTGGGAGGCTGCCAAAAGGGTGATGAGGTATCTGGTGGGGACAAGGGAGTTATGGTTGCATTTGGGAGGGGAGCACACTGATATCACCACTTGGAGTGATGCCAGTTATGGAGATGTGCCTTTAAGGAGGTGTACGACTGGATATGTGTTGCAAATTGGATCCGGTGCATGTTGTTGGAGTAGCAAGCAACAAAAAGTAGTTGCTCAGTCCACTATGGAGGCTGAATACATGGCTTCTTGTGCTGCCACCAAAGAATTAATGTGGGTTAAATCTCTTCTTGAAGAACTTGGGTTCATGAAGTTTGGAACTCAAAATGTTTTTTGTGATAATCAAGCTGCTATCTCGATTGCAGCTAATCCGAAACATCACTTCAAAGCTAAGCATATGGATATTAGACTAAGCTTTGTGAGAGAGAAGGTAGAAAATAAAATTATTAAACTGGTTCATAAAACTGATAGAGAAATGATTGCAGACATGATGACAAAAGCAGTGCCTTCCCCTAAGTTGATTTATTGCAGAGAAAACTGTGGATTAAAATTGAAAAGTGACTAGGAATTAAGGGGAGTGTTGAAAAGAGGTAATTAATAGTTCACTTCCCTATTTAGTTTTGTTTTAAAGAAAGAGAGTAAGGATCAAAGGCGCGCCATGGCTGCCGCCATATTTAGAAAGTGGCAGTTTTTGCAATTAAGGGTATTTTGGCTAAAATGATGCCTAGGTCTAGGTTTGAACCCGTGACCTCTAGATTCTTTGTAGCCTAACGCATTAACCATTAAGGCGTTACGAAACGATACACGTGACGGGTTTCATAAATATATAAACATTAACGAAACAGCTAATTAACAGCAGACTAACCAAAAGGAGCAATTTCTGCATGTACGCGAATCTGAACCGTGTAAAATATGTTTTGATCGGACGGCCGGCATTATAGCCGCCACGCGAAGTGAGCTTTTTGGCGGCATACGGATATAGCGTCACGCGGTGCCACGTGGCGCCACATTATTTGATACCGGAGAAGATGGGAGGAGGAACCATGGCTTCCGATATGACAGGTGTCACCTTGTAGACCTTGTCGTACAATAGTTGTACAATAAGTACATCGCCCATTGTACCTTCTTGTACTTTATAGTGTTCCTATTGGACTAGGGTTTAATAGTAGGTAGTCGTGAGTAGGCAGACCGAGACTTAGTAATATTTAGGTACTTCTCTCTCTAAGAGAGCTTGTAACTATAAAGGTCATCTTTGACCAGCCATAACTTACTGCTCGGGTGAGCAAATTCAGTGATTCTTTTTGCGTTTGACTCAGGGGAGTCTTGTCCTCACAAGGGTGAGAGTGGTCTGAATATTTGTGTGCCTGGGCGGCGCTTATTCAGCGGGAAAGTAGAAGGGGCAAATATTATCCTAGAGGCTTTACATAGGCTGCTCATTCTGTGGGTCAATGGAGACCACAGAATTTCAACCTCAAATAACGTTTATAAACATTTAGAATCATTAATTATATTTGAGAATTTGCCGAAAAAAACAGGGTACTTCAATTAGAGTCATGAACGCTAATAGCGATTCACAGTGTACTTGTGGGTTGTGACATTGTAGATGTTAAGGGTTTTTGCGACATTTTGACGTCACGCTCAAAATATGACTCACAAATCTAAATCTTTCCGCCATGGTTTCTTGATTGTGTTTTTTTGTCCTTACTCACTGTAGTTGCCATCAAAATATGCCCAAAGATAATAATAAAAAAAATGTTTTTAGAGATCTTTCATCTGATACCATTATTGACGTTTTTCACTGCAAGAATTGTGAGATAGAGGCGGGTAGTGGGAGCGAGAGAAAGAGAGAGGAGCTTTCATGGACTTTGCTTTTGCGAAATGGCGTCGGTGGGTCGAGACCCCTCCACGGCCTCTATACGGAAAAACATCGCACGGAAAACGGTACGTACAAGCTGTAAACGTGCAGTTGGTTTTTTTTTAGGTACTCCGCGCACGAGAATTGCAAAAAACTTCCGACACGTGCGACAACGTCTGTCTATTCGCTCGCATCCTGGAACTTTACTTAAAATCACCTCGCCAGTTTAATTTATATAAAGTTTGAAGATGAGCTAGAAGAACGTGAAAATGTGTCGAAACGCGTTAGACGACAAAATGCATCGAAAAAAAAACAACAAACTACAATAAATATAAAGTTTCACGGTAGCGCAACTTGTACGGTGGTAATTCCGTTTTTTTGGTACGGCCGCAAATTTTCTCGTTTTTTTCTAAGTTATGGAGGAAAACGACAGAAAATAATTGTAACTTTAGCACATGCGAAAGTACCCTAAGTCCGAGAGGGTGGACAATACGGTAAATCCATACACGTCCAACCTTTGAGTAAATCTACGAGAGTCGCTATTGAAAGGACCACCGTCGATCTCAGCGCGAAGGGATACCGTACGGGCTACCTTTGGAGAAATGGACACGGAAATAATATCGCGTATTGTAACGATATGCCAACAATATCGCCATGTGTGGAATTTGTACAACAATATAATATCGACATAGAGACATATTCACAAGATTTCGGTGTGCGATTCGATAATGATATTAACCAAAAAAGGGCAAAAGTAAGTTTAAGTTAACATTTTTATCCCATTTTTTTCATATGATTTTATAATATGTTAATGCACGATTTCGTACAATGCCCTTTCTGAAATTCTATGGGCTCCATTGCCACACAGAATTCGCAGATCCAAAGAAGCTAATCTAGATAGTGCCGAATCCAATTTTATATAAACCCAAATGATTGACCCTATGACAGTCAAAACCCCATTAGAGCTCCACCCTTGTGAAATAAGACTTTTTGTGTGCTCAGTTCCACCACATAATGCAAAGTTGGAATATGAATTTTGGATAACATTCCCCACTTTGACTTTCCCTTAGAAATGCAGCCACCATGGTAGGCAAACACTCTCACCGACTACACCTTTGTGTAGCCTAGACTCCCTTGAGTCCGCAGCAAAAAGAATCACTAAAATTTGTCAGTTGAGTTAATAGTTATGGCTGGCCAAAGTTAGCTTTTTATACAAGATGCTCTCTGGGAGAGGCTACTACCTACCCAAAATATTATAAGTCCTAAACCCCTCTCTAAACCCCCTAGTATTAAAACAATGACCAATCACAAGACAGTACCGCACAAGAAAGTACAAGTGTTTGAGTACTTTTTGTACGGACATTGTACGACACAGCCATAATGCGACATTTGTCACATTCAAATTTGTTGTCTTCCGTTCCGGAGATTCCGTAAACACGTATGATGCTGCCACGTGTCATCCGAAGTGGCGACGTCTGCAAAGCGCCAAATGGTCCTTTCCGCGAAGCCGGCGCTAACCACCGCCGTTCGATTTATATCGTCATTTAATACAGACTGTCGAAACAAATGTTTGTACCATTTGCTTTTTCCGGTACTTAAAGTACAATTGTTTGTATGCCCTATAAACCCTTAATCTAGTTAAATGGAACTCTCTACTTGTAACTATTTAAATAACTATCAAACCCTATGTACCTTAGCACTAGTTCTAGACTTAACGGGCAAAGCTGACGGCTACGGGTGTCTTGACGGACGGTAGGTACCAAGATCAATTCCTGGGTCCATCAAGTACCTTTTTGGTAAATCTACCTTATTTACCCCCTTGTCTTCTAAAGGGCCTAGGCAGCCATGGTTGTATCTCCCTATCTAGCCATTAGTGACTACAACAAGTGTGGGGGCTTGGAGAGGGGAGTTAGAGGCATACTACCT
This sequence comes from Zygnema cylindricum, assembly GCA_037447655.1. Taxonomy (NCBI): domain Eukaryota; kingdom Viridiplantae; phylum Streptophyta; class Zygnematophyceae; order Zygnematales; family Zygnemataceae; genus Zygnema; species Zygnema cylindricum. Next base: position 87,124 of record JBBHKE010002445.1, on the reverse strand, counting down.
CTGCCTTTTTTCCTTTCCTAATATAGACCTAGAAAATACACAAATATCAACACTTTCAGACCGATTTAAAGTTTTCGATAGCTTAGTTTGTATGATTCATGAATTGTTTAAATCTGTCTAGTTCGGTTCGAAAGTTTTAAAGTTTGCATTTTTTGGATTAGCCACTCAAGCCCCTGTTTGAAACCATATACAAATGTAAAGTCTTGTGGTGCGGAAAAAGTACAAGCCATCTCTTCTAATTACGGGTTACTTGGTTATGGCTACCATTGTGTCAAAAGTTGTGTTCATCTTTTATTATTTGGTAGCGAAATAAACCTACCAACACGGTAAAAGCCAAATTGTTACTTAATTTAGAGATCCTTGGTAGAGAGGAAGGAGACGAGGTAGTTGACAGTTGTACAATGTGAGTAAACTTTCATCATGCCAATTGCATGTGACATGAAACATATACACCTTAGTGCATATCAAACAATTTCCACTACTTTTCATCAAGAAAAAAACAACAAAACATAATGAGTTTATTATATGTGATGGTAAATAGTTACAACACTGTATAAGGTCGTAGAAAGACTATTGCAATGACGTTTTGCCATTCGCTATGATTTCATTTGAAAAATGTATAATTGTCTTTAATTAGACCATTTACAAATGTCGTTAATATTAAACTGTGGTAAGGGAAGGTCAACTGTCGATAAAATTTGTCGTTAAAGCCATCCATCATACAAACATTTCCGCGTAGGAGGCTTAAGATATGTATAAGGTGCACGACAATAAGTGGTGCAAATTCGCAAAGTTTGCGTTTGCCCCCCGCGTTTTTGTGAATACTAACATTGGTAACGGTTTTAAAAGAATAACTTAGTGGGCAAGGGCATTCAATACATCATTTTTTTTTTACAAATTACTTTATGAGCTAACTTTACAAATAAAAATGTGTTGAAAAGAAGTAATTAATATTCACTTCTTAATTTAAACTCTAGAGTGAAGAGAGAGAGAGAGAGAGAGAGAGAGTCACCATGGCTGACTCTCAAGTTAGAAAGACACCAAAATTGACAAAACAACATCTATAGACAACAATGCTCGCGTCGGTACCACTGAGAGAGAGAGAGAGAGAGAGAGAGAAGTGAGATCTCAAATTTAATTCTTCACTTATAATTAATGAAGAAAAGTTGTGTAAAAATAAACATTTCAATCGAGTATTTCATTAAACATTTTTTTTTTACTACATAACTTACGGGAACGGGTGATTCAATAAGAAAATTTTGGCAATGGTTACAATCATAAGTGTTTTTGCGCCCCCCGTTTGCGTTTGAAACGCTTAAACGTGGTGAATAACAGCACGTGGAATATGTATAGAATTCGGAGGATGCGCCTTTACAAACATACTACCTACCGAAATTGCTGTTTAAAATAGCTGTCAACTGG
>JBBHKE010002445.1:0-85692 GCA_037447655.1 Zygnema cylindricum | reverse complement strand
AATTGCGAGCGTCGTAACATTGACAAACGGTTTTTCCAACACCATCTACAAAATCCGACCAACTTTATAAATATGTCGATATTAAACATGCCACGTGTTTTCGGCAACAACCAATGATACACTTTTGACGGCGGTTAATTAGCTTTTGTCGGTGTATTACCTCCAATTAGAATTAACATGTATCCTAATAAGTGGTTTTTCTCTGTTTTACATTCAATTAGAATTAACAGTGATACTAATAAGATGTTTGTTTGACGTTTGATCTAAGTAAACAAATCCTTATTAGACTTATGTCCCAAAATTACAATGCATGAATTATAATAAAACAACCCACCGGGCACCTTATTAAGGTTAAGGGTCCTTATTTAACGTCATACAACGTTCGTTCTCTCCGCGAACGACAAGAAAAAAAAAATCAATCACTGAATTCAATGTAAGTTATGTGAAACGAAACGTCAACATATAATATCTTTCGTTATAGTTTCGTTCATTACACAATACAAAACTGAATTTGATGAACATATTAAAATTGTACGGTTACGTAGCGTCATAACGTAACTGCGTTTTACAACCCGAATCATGGATTCGAATGTATGGCGTGACAATGTACGTTTCGTCCTATGTTGTTCTCTCACCTTTTTTACTGTAATCATTTTCACCGCGCGCGAAACAAACGCTTATTAGAATTATGAATGAACTTAAATGAAGGTACATAAACCCGTACGTTGCGACGGTTTTTACTCGTAACTATTTTAGTGTATAATTATGAACGCCATAATGATTGTATATCAGAAAACCAAAAATAGAATTATGGATTTTTACACTGGAAGGACGCAACGTCGTACGGATTATCTGAATTTGTACTTCTACCTTTTTTAACGTATATGTTATGACGGCGGATCGTGTATACCTAAATCAGCGTTATGGAGAAATTACTAGTGTTGTGTATCGGTAACAAATTTATCGCGATAACACCGATACCGATAGTTATCGGTTATCGCACGGTCAGAGTTACCGATATATTTGAACTTTCTGTACTTTCTGTTCGGAGTACACGTGGCAGGTTTCCAATGGATCCCAAGGAAAAAAGGGACAAAGCAATGGCGTAGGATGTGAAAGGTACATTGTTTTAACTGGAGCCGTACTAAAGTCGTACATATCTTATGCCGGCTATTGTACTTTCGGCTTGTACAAATGATCTGATTGGTAGGCACCTCAGTAGATAGGGGTTGTGAGTAGGGCGCGTCGGGGGAATAACACGTACAGTTGAGTGAACTGGCCGTACGTTTACCAATACGGTTTGTACTTATATCTCCGTACCGATATATCGATTATCGGCTACTCGAAAAACGGCCCATATCGGTTATCGACAAATCCTTACCGATACACAACACTAGAAATTACAATTAAACATTTTTTTGATAATGGGATTGATACACAATTCAGCGTAAATGACACTAATTCTTTATTATAGTTCAAAAGTAGGCGTTTTTATGGTAGGCTTTTGGTCGGCGCCTTTATCGTAAGTTGTGCTATAGGCTTTTCATGTGACCTTCTTAGATCGCTACTTTTATCAGCGACGGTCCGATCGTCTGAATCTGACGGTGTAATTTTTATTTTTTTGGTCTGAATGTTTTAATTGGTCCAATTTTTGGTCCGAATGTTTTAATTGGTCTGAATAGGTCCGAATATAACATGGGTCTTAAGGTCATATTGTATGTTTTGCATACAATAGGCATATTGTATGGGCCTACTTTCACCTACTTTTGAACTATGTTCTTTATTCACACTAATAATTTCTATACGCTAATAACGATTCAAGGTGTACTATTCACGAGAATTTCGTGCGATGCCGACTTTAGACTAGAAATCGTGTAGAATACAGTGCGTCTGCGGGCAAGCAGGCGCACGAAATTGCTTTTTAGGAGATTTTCGTACAGCGCATACTAAAAACAGCATCGTACTATACTCCCTTGTCCTGCAAACCGTTTGCCGTTGAACCATTTCAGGATCTTGAGATCGTACTTTATAGTACAACAGACACTCCATGCGTACGAAATTTTCTTCGTGACATTATTAAAAGCTGCTCGATTTGACACGTAGGATCGGCTTCTCAACATTTTTTGGATGTACATTCCGTTAGACGCCAACATATGCCGACCTTTTTCGAGCCATCTGTACCTTTCATGCTTATCGTCTGTACGGAAAGTCTAAATGCCAGCTGATACGCCCGTTGAGAAAGACAAATGACTTCCCTAAAAGGTACAATGAAACCCGTACAGTACACCATCGCTATGAGGGTGTACTTCCATCAACCCAGTTCCGTCGATAAAGTACGGTCCATGGGCGAAAGCCACGTAACTGCTTACAGTTCAGTTCACCAAATTTTAGCTGAAAAGTACGCACGAATCGACGCTTATTCCAAATTTTAATACGACCAATCAGGTGCTGTAGCACGCGGCACCGAATGGGAGTGATACAGAATTGGGGGAGGGTTGATGACGTTTTCTTAGGATTGTTCAATGATATGTACTTATTTAGGACTATTAATGGTGTAGCTGTTTCACGGATATAATACGCTATAATTGTGCGATTTAGTATGGTATAAGATTTCCAAATACAGTTTAGTAACGGTTTGGTTTGTTGACGCCCAAAATGAAACGGCACCGACAGCAAACCAAACGGGCCGACAGGTGCCAATAAGTACATTAGTACAGTACACCGTGAATCGCTATTAGCGTATAAGTTTTTTTAGCGTATAATAATAATTACCGTTATCAACGCTAGTTGGAAATTTGAAATTTTTCAAAAAAATCATTTACCCTATTTAGGAATTAGGGTTTTTTTCAAATAGTATGAATAATTATATTTGAGAATTTGAGAAAAAAAATGCGGGACCGAATTAGCGTTACGCTAATAGCGATTGGCGGTACAGTTCAGTACTGGAGTACAGTACACAGTGAATCATATTACTGATCATTTTTTTTCTCATAAAACATATTTTCTCCGTACAAACTTGTCGGATTGTGGATCTGACAGTTGGGATTGAAACGTAAGATTTTCAGCTTCCGATTGGCGATCTCAAACTCAGATCGGACAAATGTGTACGGACACAATATATTTTAACTGGTGAAAAAAACATCATCACTAATAACAATACAAGGTGTACTGTACTGTCCTGTACAACATAAATGGCACTTCCCGTGATCAACACTTTTTCTGTACGGCTTGTTTTGCCCACTTAACACAAAGTATCGGTAAGCGTAATAATTCTTTTCTTACCGCTCTGTCTTTTTGCGGTCGATAATACTCCACGTCATTTATAAGGACACTAAAACAGTCTTCGTACTAAACAGAGTGAAAGGAAGCTACAAAGAAACTTCGTAAAAGTACAGAACTTTTCCCCCCGTGGATTCCTGGAACCGTTTTTGACTTTTTTTCCATTTTTCACCTTCGATCCTAATAAATCGGCCGTACATATACTCAAAAGATATTATTTTCAAATCGGCGGCTTTCCGTACCAGAATCGCTTTGTTTAATCACACATTCCAGATTAATGTGGATTAGGAAAAATAAAAATAGAAAGGAAGAAATGAGAAGTGAGGCGAAAAAAAGAGAGGACGACGAAGCTGGGTGACGACAAATGAAAGGTTCCGGACACCTGTCATTTTGATTTAAAGACTCTATCCGACGGGGTAAGTAAAAAATACTTATATTGTTAAAATAACCGTACAGCTAATTTTCCCTGTACGGCTGATTTGTGAATGAATCTTACAGTTTCCAGTTTAGCCGTACGTGAAAATGCCCAAATTCCGTACGGACTGGAAGATCTGCCCACAAAGCCGTAGGTCAGTATTGCTAAAAGCCTAAAACTCTTGTAAACGCTGTACTGGCAGATTATACCATGGGAACACTATAATATGTTGTTAATGAGGGGACACTGGATATAGTGTTTACAGTTAATATCACACGGTCAGTCACGACATTTGTTGTCAATAATTATAAAATAGTGTTAGCACGCTACACCGTGAATCGCTATTAGTGTTTATGTTTTTTGCATCTCTTGAAACATCTTTTCTCCGTACACACTTGTCGGATTGTTGATCTAACGGTTGCGATTGAAAGGTAAAATTCTCAGCTTCCGATTGGCGGTCTCAAATTTAAAATCCGACAAGTGTGTACGGAGAAAAGATGTTTTAGGTGGCGAACAAATATAACCACTCATTCCGATACACGGTGTACTGTACTGTATTTATCGCTAATAACGATGCGCGGTGTAACAACCGTACATTTCCGACTATTTGGGATAGTCGAAATGTTCTTTGTCGTGTTCTTCCGTAATATTTTTGTTTGTCATTCATGGTTTTGTCGTGTTGCTCTATATCTGTACAAGTGGGCTTCGTTTGCGATAAACCTCCGAACCACAACTCGAGTTGGCGATAGATTTGATCCGGATTCTAGGCGACATCCGGTGGAGCTGACAGCTAAATATTACTGTACTTGCCAGAAAATATAATCGAATGTAATTCCAAGGTCAACGCACGTGTAAGATCTTATAACACGCCCGAAGGACCGTTTGACTGCTCAAATATTTGACTCTCCTGACGTGTAACTGCCGGAGCAAGCTGACCATCGTTTCACAAATTATCGATTTAATACGGACAAGCAAAGCTACAGTACGGTACTGTACTCAATGTCCGCCCGTACGAACTGACAATAATAAGGTACGTAAAAATTTAAGTGGCTGGAATATACATCAGAATCTCATTATTTTCTTTTTGATTTTCACACTGTTCATATATTTTGAAACAATTGACGACACGTGTTCCAATCCCATACAAATATAAGATTAATCAACTTGATAATATTATTGAACCAAAATTAAGTCTGAGAGGGTGGACAGTACGGTAAATCTAGACACGTCCTACCTTTGAGTAAATCTACGAGAGTCGCAGCTAAAAGGACCACCGTCGATCTCAGCCGCGAAGGGATGCCGTACTGACTAATTTGGAAAACTGGACACGGAAATAGTATCGCGTATCGTAACGATATGCCAACAATATGGCCAGGCGTGGAATCTGTATCAGAGGTCGCAAAAGTCAAAATTATACATAACCGAAACCGACCGTTTCTTTTTTTTCAAATCTGAGTAACCGACGCCCGACCGGGTTATGTCACGCTCCAAAATTGTTAACAGTTAACCGACCGGCGTTTACGAAAATAATAGTTAACCGAAACTCGATTTCTCGCTACTAACCGTGCCCCCCCGTCACCAAAAAAGTACAAAATTAACTAATGTACAACGTATGAATAAGCCAAAAAATACTATTTGTCGCGTTCCCTTAGATTTGTGAAATGAATAGTGTTTACTAACGTGTCTTTTGCGACGCTTTGTCGCGTTCCCTAAGATTTGCGAAATGAATAGTGTACTACACCCCGAATCGTAATTAGAGTAAATTACTCTAATTCGGTCGCTCGAAATTTCGACTCTATCACATCAAATAGAGTAAATTATTCTAATTTTTTCATTATACTATTTAAGGTAAGGTTTAATTAGCGTTTTTAATTCCAATATATATTCGTTTTAAATAGTGTGGAGTACGGATGACGTCCGTCCGTGCAAAATTGTACTTTTATAAATAAAAAAAATACAAATAATGATTTAATGCAAGCCATTATCATGTAACTGTGTTTTAACAATCCGCGTAGTGCAAACGTCATAATGACGATAAACTGTACGCCTTGTCAGATTCCGTACAAATACCTTATTTACAGTAGAGGATATTAACTTGCCAAATTAGAGTACACCGCATAAATTAGAGTAAATTCCTTTCTGAAACAGTTCTATCACATGAATTAGAGTAAATTACTCTAATTATTTTTTTCTCTTTTTTTACTCTAATTTTTTCATTACTCTAATTACGATGCGCGGTGTACCGTGTCAGATATGCGACGCTTTGTCGCATTCCCTAAGATTTGTGAAATGAATAGTGATACTACCATGTCAAATTTGCGACGCTTTGTCGCGTTCCCTAATATTTGCGAAATGAATAGTGTTACTACCGTGTCAGATTTGCGACGCTAATCTTCATGTCACGTACTTCTACGATACCAAAGAGTACAAATTACAATAATGTTGGATTGTATGGACATTACAAAAATTTCATTTTTTTGGGTTTTTTTGGTTGACTGATCGTAACCGACCGTTTTTTTTTTGTGAATCAACCGACCGCAATCGCCCGACCCTCAAAATTTGGCAACCGAATCCGTTCCGGATCCGTTGCGGGCGGTCGGTTAACGGTCGGTCACGGTTTCGGTTGACCGTTTGCGACCTCTGATCTGTATAGCAATAAAATATCGACATGGAGGCATATTCACAATATTCCAGTGTGCGATTCGATAATGATACTAACCAAAAAAAGGCAAAAGTACGTTTTAGTTAATGTTTTTATCCCATTTTTTATCATATGACTTATAATAAGGTGATGCACGATTTCGTACCAAGCCCTTTCATACCGATTTGAAGTTTTCGGTAGCTTTGTTTCCGTGATTCATGAACTTTTTAAATTTGTATGGTTCGGTTCGAAACTTTAAAATTCGTTTATTTTGGATCAGCCACTCAAACCCGTGTTTGAATCCATGTACAAATGTAACGTCTTGTGGTGTGGAAAAAAAACAAGCCAACTTTTATAAATACGGGTTACTTGGTTATGGCTACCATTGTGTCAAAAGTTGTGTTCGTCTTTTATTATTTGCTAGCGTAGTAAACCTACCAACACAGTAAAATCCAAATTGTGACTTAATTTAGAGATGAAGGAGATGAGGGAGTTGACGGTTGTCCGATGTGAGTAAACTTTCATCATGCCAATTGCATGTGACGGGATACATATACACTCTTATCTCGTATTTGTGGATTATTTAGCGAAGATAATAAATATGATGTAAGTGTTGGAAAGGCAAAATAACTACATTAGCTCCACGGGTGAAAACAACATGGCTTGGAGGAACAATATATAATCGACATGAATGCACAATTCACCGATGCTTTTTAGTACAAAATTTACATGGGTCTTAGTGCATATAAAACATTTTCTAATACTTTTCATCGAGAAACAAACAAATAAAACATAATGATATTATTATGCTTGATGGTAAATAGTTACAACAATTTATAAGGTCTTTAAAAGACTAAGCGATGATGTTCAACCATTAGCTATGATTTCATTTGAAAAAATGTATAGTTGTCGTTAATAAGACCGTTTACGAATGTTGTAAATAGTAAATGGTGGTAAGGGAAGGCTAAACTTTTTTCGCTAGAGCCATCCATCATACAAACATTTATTTGTAAGAGGCTTAGATAGGTATAAGGTGCACGACGATAAGCAGTGCAACTTTCTAAAGTTTGTGTTTGGCGCCCCTGTTTTTTTGAATACTAACATTGGTAAGGGTTATGAAATAACAACTTAGCGGGCAAGGGCATTAAATACAATGATTTTTTTTTAACAAATTACTTTACGAGCTTACTTTACAAATAAAAATGTGTCCCATGTAGGTTGATTAAAAAATAAAACCTTGGAAGTTGAAAGTTGGTCGCATATATCACAAGAGTAAGAAAATGAAATCGGACGTACCATTGAAAACCTAATATACTTGGAAAGGTCGTGGTTACCAAAGATAATGTCTTGTAAATGGGTCCTTTACGAGGTCAAACAAAACTCTTAGTAACCGAATGTACATGGAGATATGCTTATGTCACCATCAACCATTAAACTCTGGACGTTATGGCCTAGCAAGTTCGTGATGCATCCAAGTTTGAAAGGAGGAAGAAATGATAGACTAACGAGTAAGATATTTTCAATTGCTTTCTCCCTCACAATTCGAGAGGAGAGATCCCCCCAAAATATTTTTTTTGTAAAGGTATTCTCTTTTTCTCTATTCATGCGAAGGTGGATTTTCTAAAGGAGAGAGTAAGGAGAGAGCCGGAGAGGTAAGTGAGAGGAATGGGTATATTTTCTAACGGTAATGGGGACTTCCGTCATTTATCACGGTTTTGCTGGCAGGTAACATATGTGCGTAGTGAAACGGACTATGTACGATCAGTGCTGCATTTTAAATTTTTAATAGGTTTTGGCAGTCATGCAAGCCACTTGTGTCATTACGTGTCAACGCGAGTCCTGTGCCTCGTGAGGATGGTTATACGCGAGACGCGGCATACAGTGTACGGCTATTCGTACGATCACGTGCGCGCTATTAATGAGTACGCTGCACTGACAGCTACACCGGCAAGTGCAAGCGAGTGCACGCTGACGCGTACAGTGCACTACAGTACCGTACACGCGACGTATGCTTTCCGCTTGGCGACATTTTCACACGTGCGCGAGCGTGTGCGGCATTCATACCGTACGACACGAGTCTATCGCCGCGATAGGCGCTCATGTCATCCGAGCGTCATACGAAGCGGTACGACCAGTGGCCAAATGAACATCACTCGTTGTCTCGTTCATATGACACGTGCGAACAAATCCGTTGGGACAAGGAAACAGAGTTGTGTTGCCATTGTTGCCCATTGCCAAAGATTTCCATTGTTCGAGTTTTCGGCTTTTAAATGATAAATGAGGGAAACACGTAGGAAAATGCAAATAGTGTAGTGTACCCTTATGGTACATTACATTACATTGCATTAGAGTTCGAACCTTTCGAATTAGTTCAGATTATTGTACTGTATCTCTGTATGATACGATTTTATTTGTGCACAATACGAGTTCTTCGTACGATCATCATTACCAGATGGAAACAAAACCGAGCGCATTGGCCGATTCCGATATGCAATACCGATACATCTTTGCGATCTTCAGTTCTGACGTAAGCAGTCGGGCGTTTGTTAAATGTTGGGATGCGCGTCCCAATATCAATTACTACAGTATAGTTCGCAATAGTGCGTAGTTTTCCAACGTCACCACTCCCCTATGATGTCATCATGTTCGAAGTTTTGGTGCAATACTCCAGTTCATCTTTTTTGTCCTATTACTGTCGGATCTTTTTCGTTTTAAAGTTTCGATCTGTACTTCAAACGATTACGGAAAATAACTACACGTCCATATCGCCGATATGTTACTGAATCTCCATATCGCCAAAGATCGAGACCATAGTTCAAAAGTAGGTGAAAGTAGGCCCATACAATATGCCTATTGTATGCAAAACATACAATATGGCCTTAAGACCCATATTGTATTCGGACCTATTCGGACCAATATAAACATTCGGACCAAATATTGGACCAATTAAAACGTTCGGACCAAAAAATTTTGTTTACACCGTCAGATTCGGGCGATCGGACGGTCGCTGATAAAAGTAGCGATCTAAGAAGATCACATGAAAAGCCCATAACACAACTTACGATAAAGGCGCCGACCAAAGGCCTACCATAAAAACGCCTACTTTTGAACCATGATCGAGACTGCCTCCTTTAGAAATCGACAAGTGATTTTGACGATTCCAGGTCGATACGAAAGACTAAAAATGTTCGCGGGTCAGAGTACGGACCGAGACTTAACTAGATCTCACCGTGTGAAAGTGGCATAATTTTGTCGTATTACAATCCTCATCTACAGTGCTTTCCTTTGTCTGACAAACTGCAACTTCGCGGACAAGCTGTCTTGCTACTCGACATTTGAGACCTGCCGCTAGACGACATAAACGTGTGCACGCGCGTGGCAGTAGGCGGCCACCGTACCTCCCCCAAGTCGAGATTATAGTTAGGGCGCATCTGGACAAGGACTTTGGCTCTAAATTTTGTAGATTTCGGAATTTGTTTAGCAACCTGGGGAAGGTATATCCGCCACAAATCTAGCTCGCCCATCCAGCACTCGCCACGTGGCACTACATTTCCAGCGTTGCAAGAGGCTATTCTGATTCGAGGGACCATTCGAGATTCCTCGCGCCTCTTGGTGTTCCGTTTTGCTGCCTCCGAAAAGTCAAAAAGTCTATCTCGGCAACTCGGAATCTAGGATGGTAAATGACCTGTTCACACCTGTTCACAAATGTTCACAAGTGCGCCGCCATCCAGAGCTCGGAAGGACGTAAAGTTTTCAATTGTACACTTTCCTAAAACCCTAAATTTGTGCACATGTTATTTGTCCCGTGGAAATATCTGCGACACGTGGAAAAGTGGATTATATTTTCTTTTGTATCGGATTGGGCTCCCCGATCTTGTGCCTATTCAAAATAGGTCACTAGGTAGTCACTCTAAATAGTGTTTAGTTGACTCAAATAATCGAATGGTAGCGCAAATGTAAAAAATAAGTACCTTTCAATCACGATTTTCGTTTCATGCATGCCCAACATTTATTTGTAAGGTACTGTGTTCGATAAAAGTTCAGGTTTTGTCTCTTCCCGCCAAATAATGTTTTCGTGGAAACGTCTAGTAACGCGGGAATCGCGTGAAAATTTGTCGCTTTTGTAGCAGCTCTAGCACTGCAGCTACATCCGTACAGAAATGCAAATATTCCCTGTCCATTTTTTTTTCAGGTTCTTCGCCGCCTCCCCCAATTTTTCCTCGTTGCATTCCACGTGTCAGTGCGTTCACTTCGAAAAAGTACACCTGGCTGGCAAAAACGTTCCGTACATCTTGTTATCCAATACTGGATAAGGCGACAAGATTCTGAGGAGGATCCACCGCGGATTACGAATTTCCGTACTACCGTCCCCAACTCGTCCTTTTGTATTTATTGCTTTATTGTTTTCTGCTTCATCCGTACATCCCCTCCGTTCCATGATCCCAAACAACTGTAAAGCGTCATGTACGGATGTCCACGTCACGTGACACGTGAACAGCTGTTCAGAAACCTTATCGAATGCGGTAAATTCAATTTGTACTTTCCGTATATTACGGATTTACTAAAAAACGACAAACGCTACGTACCTCTTGTCCGAAGTCCATTCCGCGACAAAATTTCGCGGACGTGCAGCAAAACACTTCTGTCACGTCACAAACCGGACATTTTGTCGCATTGCTGCGTCCTCTTCTTGTCCACCTGTACGGACACATTAGTTTCGCGTAACAACAAGTACCATTCCGTACGGAAAAGTAGTTTTAGGGCTTAGCCCTTATGCTGTTCGAGTCTGACAGATGTACGGACCATCTTCCGTGTAATCTGTACGAAAATCTAGGTGGGTCTTCACTACTGGTCCAGAGTCACGGGAAAACAAAGAAAAGTGTGTTCCCGCGATTTTCAGGTCTTCCCTCGCTATCCCTCCACCCCCTAATAAAGAGGCGGGAGGCGAGAATGCTCTCCTTGGAGAGTTTCCAGGCGTTTACTTTATTTTCGAACCGTATTTTTTATTTTCAAACTGGGAAAAAATTTCCATCTCAAATTTTTTTTTTTTGACTTGGGGAATTTTTTATTTTTAGTCCCGGGTTTTCCGGAACTGATTTAATTTTCAATGGGGTTTTTTCAAACCGGAGGATAAAACTTCAATTTTTGAAAAATTTACGGTCAGTTTAAAATTTTTAGGGTTTAAGTTTCAAAAATTTGGGATCGGAGTCCTGAAGGCTATCCGCGACCACAAACATCAGTTTTTTTTTTTTTTTTTGTTATTTTTTTGTTTTTTTTTTTTTTTTTTTTTTTTTTTTTTTTTTTTTTTTTTGTTTTTTTTTTTTTTTTAGTGGCGGCTCTGGTGGAGGGGCAAGGAGGGGAGGGAGGAGGAGCTTATTGCTGTCAAAATTCGAAGGTAAGGGGGGAAGGGATAGGAGGAAAAGATGAAGGAGAGGGAGAGGGAGAGGGAGAGGGAGAGGGAGAGGGAGAGGGAGGGGGAGGGGAGAAGAAGAGGGACAGGGAGAGGGAGAGGGGGAGAGGGAGAGGGAGAGGGAGAGGGAGAGGGAGAGGGAGAGGGAGAGGGAGAGGGAGGGGGAGGGGGAGGGGAGAAGAAGAGGGAGAGGGAGAGGGAGAGGGGGAGAGGGAGAGGGAGAGGGAGAGGGAGAGGGAGAGGGAGAGGGAGAGGGAGAGGGAGGGGGAGGGGGAGGGGAGAAGAAGAGGGAGAGGGAGAGGGGGGAGAGGGAGAGGGAGAGGGAGAGGGAGAGGGAGAGGGAGAGGGAGAGGGAGAGGGAGGGGGAGGGGGAGGGGAGAAGAAGAGGGAGAGGGAGAGGGAGAGGGGGGAGGGAGAGGGAGAGGGAGAGGGAGAGGGAGAGGGAGAGGGGGAGAGGGAGAGGGAGAGGGAAAGGGAGGGGTGGAGGGAGGGAGAGGGAGAGTGAGAGTGGGAGTAGTAGAGGGAGAGGGAGAGCGGGAGTGGGAGAGGGAGAGGGAGAGGGAAAGGGAGAGGGAAAGGGAGGGGAGAAGGAGAGGGAGAGGGAGAGGGAGAGGGAGAGGGAGATGGAGAGCGGGAGTGGGAGAGGGAGAGGGGGAGAGGGAGAGGGAGAGGGAGAGGGAGAGGAGAGGGAGAGGGAGAGGGCGAGAAAGTGGGAGGGAGAGTGGGAGTGGGAGGGCAAGAGGGAGAGGGGGGGGGGGAGGGGGGGGGGGGGGGGGGGGGGGGGGGGGGGGGAGAGGGGGAGGGAGAGGGGGAGGGGGGGGGGGAGAGGGGAAGAGGGGGGAGGGAGAGGGGGGGAATGAGAGAGGGAGAGAAAGGGAGAGAACGAGGGAGAGAGAGAGGGAGAGAGCGGGAAAGGGGAAAAGAAAGGGGGAGAGAGAGAATAGAGAGGGAGAGAGAGGGAGAGGGAGAGAGGGAGAGTGAGGGAGAGGGAGAGTGAGGGAGAGGGAGAGAGTGAGAGCGAGGGAGAGAGGGAGAGAGAGAGGGAGAGAGGGAAAGACAGAGGGAGAGAGAGGGAGCGAGAGGGAGAGAGAGAGGGAGGGAGGTTTTTACTTTGTTCAGTATTGGTAAATATTCTTATAATCAACCCACATGATTTCCTTTTATCGTTGACAAATTTTCTTGCTTTTTTTTTCATCTTATTTGTTGTTCTTATATATTTATTCTTACCGATGTTTGTCTTTTTCTTTTTTTTGTCAGGATGCGGAAAGATATCGACAAATCCGAGATTTCGTTCAACTCGAAGTTGTCGAATTGCAAAAACAGAGAATCCTCCTTCTGGAGGAAGAGCTGGTGACTGAGAGGAGGGAGAAGGAGAGGGAGAGGAGGGAGACGGAGAGAGTGAAGGGACAGCTGGCAGCCATGGAGAAGAAACTCGCATGTGCGAGTGTGAACTTGGAGAATGCATTGCAGTCGGTGAAGGAGGAAGGAGGAGGAGGAGGAGGAGGAAGAGGAGGAGAAGGTGGAGGAGGACACACGGAGATGATCGAATTGCCGATGATTTTGGGAGAAGTGGAGATGGATTTGCAACAAATTGTGGCTCCCATTCAACAGTTTGCTCCGAAGCGTCTTGTTTTTTCTGCAGGAGGTAGAGGAGGAGAAGAAAATGGAGAACCTCAAAAACAACAGGAGGTGGAGATGGAGGTGGAGGAGGAGGGGAAGCAGATGGAGGTGGAGGAGAGGGAGAGGGAGAGGGAGAGGGAGAGGGAGAGGGAGCGAGAGAGAGAGGAGATTCAACAACAATTTGTACTTCAGCAAGTTTTGACGATGGAGTTGCCGATGGAACTTGGAGGAAATTTAAATGGAAATTTGAATGTGAATCTGAATGGGATTTTGAATGGAGATTTAACTGGAACTGGAACAAATACTATTCCTCCACAACGAGGAATTGGGACCGACATTACTTCTTCACAAATGGAAGCCATGATCGAACTGGAAAATCAACATCTTCAACAACAACAAGGCGTAGGAGTAGGAAGAGGAGGAGGAGTAAATGTATTAAATGTAGTAAATCCTCTTCAGCAATTCTGTTTGACGCAAACCGAGGCAGAGAATTTGGCCAAGATTGTGAAATTTTCGCAAGATTTGGAGCAACGACAATCAAATATTTTTGTCGGGGAAGGAATTTCACACGAACAGTTGAAAGAATTTGCAGAAATGACAAATCAGTTTCAATCAGTTTCTAGAGATGTTTGTGGAGCTCTTTTGCTTCAACAGAGAAGTCCCTCGGCTTCCTCGGAAATTCTGCAGGCGGAGATCGATTTTCACAACCAACAAAGTCAACAAAGTCAACAGTTGAATCCACATCAACAATTGAGTCAAAAAGTGAATGAATTTAATCAACAATCGAGTCAACGATTGCACAAAGCGAATCAACGACTGGATCAGCAAAAAAAGGTAAAAGAAGAGCATCAAAATCAGCCTCAAATTCAAAATTTGAAGCTGGAGTCAACGGAAGAGATTCGACAACAAAACACGCAACAGCAAATGAAAATGTTGTCGACGGAGATTCAGCAAAAACAGGAACAATTGGAAGTTTTCCAATCACAATTTCGAATGGAAAACTCACAGTTTACATTGGAAACGTCACAGTTTCAGTCGGAAACGTCGCAAGAAATTCAATTTCAACAGCAGGAGACATTGAAGTTTCAAGAGCTCCAGGAGAGAGCCCTCTCTCACTCTTTCTCTTATTCTCAGTTGGAATCTCTCTCTCAGTCTCAGTTAGAATCTCTCTCTCAATCTCTCTCTCGGTCTCACTCTCAGTCTCTCCCTCTCTCTCATGGTCAAACTCTCTCTCATCAGTTCCTCTCTCAGTCTCTCCCTCTCACTCACTCACAGTCGCACTCCCAGTCTCACTCTGTGTCTCTCCCTCTCTCTCATTGTCAGACTCTTTCTGAGTCTCTCCCTCAGTCTCAGTCTCAGTCCCACTCTCAGGCTCTCCCACTCTCTTTCTCCCAGCCCCACTCTCAGTCCCACTCTCAGTCTCTCCCTCCCTCTTTCTCTCACCCTCCCTCTCGATTGGATTTTGGGCAACAGCTCCGTCAAATGGCAGAAGACAAAAAAAAGGAGCAGTCCCACATGGAAACGGAGACTCCGTCAATTTTTTTTGAAACTCCGTCAAGAAAAAGACCAAAAGCAGACGAACAGGAGGACAACTTTCCGTCCAAGTCTCAATCTCCGTCTCCGTGTCATTTTCAGTTTCAGTTTCAGTCTCAGTCTCCAATTTTTGCAGCAAATTCCCTCTCTCCGTCTCCTCCTCCTCCTCCACTTCCTTTCCCAGTATTTAATATTCCTCCTTCCCTAGAATCTCAATCCAAGATTCTCTCATCGATGACCACTTCCTTCCCTCCATTCAATGATTCTTCGATATTTCTTTCTACTCCTCTCCTTCCTGACAAGCCCTCTCTCCCTCCCTCTCGCACTCCCTCCCTCTCTCCCTCTCTCTCTCCTCTCCCTCTCCCTTCATGTCATCTTCCAGAACCTCCCGAAGCAGACAGAAATGTCCTCTTAGGGTCTCTTCCCTCCCAAGGAAACCTTCTCCAAGCTGTTAACGAATCGGGACCTCTTTTAGAGGAACTTATGAAAGCTATCCCTCTACCCCAGTTTACTCGATCTACTTCCCAAGACAGTTCCTTGGACCCTCATATGCTTTTTGCTGTTACAGGTCCTCTTCCTTCTTCCCTCCTCCTCCTCCCTGAATTGACATCCCAACAGAATATCGCTAGTCACATGTCCTCACTTTCTCCCTCTCTCCCTACATCCCTTCCCTCCTCCCTCCCCACTTCCCTCCCTACCTCCCTCCCTACCTCCCTCCCTACCTCCCTCCCTACCTCCCTCCCAACCTCCCTCCTTACCTCTCTCCCCACCTCTGTCCCCACTTCTCTCCCTACCTCCCTTCCCACCTTATTTCCCTCCTCACTCCCTACCACGACTCTCGGATCTCAATATATTCTCCAGGGAGACATTCCCCAGACAACGGATGTGGGACAGGGAGTAGGAGGAGGAGGGAAGGTGACGTCACCTAACAAATATCCTTCCAGTACTTTGTCTATGTCAAATTTAGGGGCGAGACAATGTTTCCATAGAGTCTCTCCATATAACTCTCCTCGAAATTCTCGACAAGGTTTACCGAAAGGAGGACAAATTGGGTATTCGATGAATCTTCCGCAAGTTTTGGAGTTTAGTCAGTAAAAATCGCCGTTGAAGTTTTTGTTTTCAAAATGTGTGTCGAATCCGTGACGTGACGAGTTCACCGGTCTGCGATTTGTGTTTGAATACTTATGGGTTTTTTTGAGTTAGTTTTCCTCTTTCTTTTTTTCTTTGTGCTGTCGTAGTTTCCTCTTTCTTTTTTCTTTGTGCACTCAAAAGGATGCTCACTTGATTCTTTTCTTATGGTAGATTTATTTATGCTCATTGTCTTAATCTTAAAACTTGTCAACAGAGGGTATGGAGGAGCATTCTTTGAGTTGTAAAATTAGTGTTTGTACTTTAAAGAACCGAAAATGATTTGAAGGTGACTTTTTTTTATCGCCTCTATCGGATCGGAGGTTCCGATCCGTTTCATTTCATTCTGTTCTGTTCTATTCAGCTCAGTTTAGTTCCATTCCGTTCCGTTCAGTTTCGATCAGTTGAGTTGATTTGAGTTCAGTTCAGTTCAGTTGAGATCTATTTGGTTCAGGTCAGATCAGTTCCGTTTTGTTCCGTTCCATCCAGTTCTGTTTTATTAAGTCCAGTTCCATTCAGTGTTGATCCAGTCAGTTCAGTAGTGTACAGTTCCGTTTAATCAGATCTTATCGGATCAGTTTAACCAGCTCCGATCTGCTTGGGAAGAGGAACAATCTGGTAGGAGTTGAGGGAGAGAGAGAGAGAGAGGAGAGGGAGGTGAGGAGAGGAGAGAGACGAGAGGAGAGAGACTCGAGAGAGAGGAGAGAGAAGAGGTGAAGAGAGAGAGGAGAGGAGGAGAGGAGGAGAGGAGAGAGAGGAGAAAAGAGAGAGAATAGAGACAGGAGAGGAGAGAGATGGATTGAGAAAGCAGTTATTTTAGTGTAAATAGGGGCTGGCTTATTTAGTTGCGAACCTCTTGACTTGGGAAATTATTTCTCATGTTATTTTGGTGTACCATCTTTTCCCCGTGTGGAGGGAAACATTGTGACAATAGACGGAAATAGAGGCTGGATCAGAAGAGGGAGAGGGGATTTTAGGTTAACGGAAAGGAGAAGAGTGTTTTGCTTAATTTAATTTTTGTACAGATAACCTTTAGTCTCTTGTAAAAATGAAAACATTTGAAAATTTTCTCTTTTGATCTTGTGCCACAATGCAATTCTTCTTTTGTTTTTGTTGATTTTTATGTATTTCCGACTCTGTCTCCGAACAGAAATTGGATTCGTGCTCATGGAGAAAATTTGATTTAAGTGGCAAAATAACGCAAACATTAAAAACGGTAGCAGTAGAAACGTGAACTCTAAAAACGTGAACCATAAAAACGTGAACCCTAAAAACGTGGACACTAAAAACGTAAACACTAAAAACGCGAACATAAAAAACGTGAGCAACAAAAACGCTACACCGTCGATCGTATTTAGCATGCATGTTTTTTTTGTCTCTTAAAACATCTTTTCTCCGTACATACATGTCGGACTGTGGATCTGACGGTTGCGATTGAAAGGTTGTATTCTCAGCTTACGAATGGCGGTCTTAAATTGAAAATTGGACAAATGTGTACGGAGAAAATATGTTTTAAGAGACAAAAAAAACATACACGCTAAATACGATCGACGGTGTACTGTACCCTACCTGTACGAGACAGTCGTCTGAAATGCACACTTACTAAAAAAATAAAAACGGCTACAATACCGCCGCTGTTCAAGACTTCAACAGTTATATGATTTAACATCCTAGTACAATTGACGCGGTAATTTCACATGTACCCTGTTTAATTTGAAATTTGAAATCCCAAATCTGATATTGAACTTCTTCAAGCTCTGTTGATCAAAAATTCCCACTCAAAACTTATAAGATTGTTTTCTTCTCTCCTACACTTTTGGACTTCTGCTGTCTCAATCCTCCAGCCATGAGTGCAATCATGCGTCACCTTTCGTCTCCCCTTCACCTCTATACAAATGTAACTCTCAATCCAACTAAGGTTGCTAGCCTGCCTCCCCTTTCTTTCTTCCCTTCCTTTAAAGGTCTTTCCTCCTCCTCCTCCTCTTCCTCTCCCTCTTCCTCTTCATTTTTGCAGAAGAGATTTCTGAGGAAGACACACACTTCTTCTTCGCAGTTTGTTTCAAAAAAATCCAGAAGTCAGTTGCTACAGCCAGAAGCTCAACGCAAAACGACAAATAGAGATGCAAACCTTGACGACCTTGCTGGAGCAATATTTGAACTCGCTGAAGATATTGCTGTAGAGGTGATATTTTTGCTAGTTTTTGTCTCCATAATTTTTTTTTTTTAAACGATTCTCCAGAAAATACGAGGAACGAACACTAAAAGCCTGAGGTACAGGTGGGGTCTAGAGGGACTTGAAGGATGTGCTATAAGAAACCCTAATACTTCTGAAAACCTTAGAGCCCTAAAACCCTAAGAAACCTAAAAAATTCCAAAACAAATCCTGCTTGGTTTTATCAGGTTTTACTCTGTATATTATGTATTGCCAGAGTCCTCTGAAAGAATGAGGAATGGAATGGAGTCATAATGTTTAAAAATATATGAAAACTCATTATGCCGTTACCCGTATCACATGTGTATTTAGCCCCTAAGTACGCGTTTAATACGGTAATACCACTAATTTTGTTCTGGAAATAATTGCTTACCAAATCGTACAACAATTTCAAGGGCCAAAGCTCAATAATTAAGTATTTTGTCATTTGGAGGTGAAATGGCAAAAAAACAGGAACATAACCATTTATGTATGGGTATTAGTACGCTTTTAGAGTAATGGTATTATTAGTGTGCGGTTTATATTAGTGTTTTACGAGTAAAGAAATTATTAGCGTGGGGTTTATATTAGTGTTATTAGTTGTAATTCAGTTTGAATAGCGTAGCTGATTCTGAACCAATTTTAGAAGTAGCATTAAGAAAAAAAAATAGTGTCATTGATATTATTTTAGGTTCGAGGGGTTAAATTCAGGGGCAACAATATAGTGTCATTGACGTTAATAGTGATACACAGTGTAGTTTAATTCATATTTTGAACTGGGTGACCCGATACAAAATTGACTGTACGGCAAACCCTATAAAACACTCAAACCTCATACAAGGCGTCCACGCGTTTTTGCACTTTAAAAGCTATAAGTGGAATGCTGGAATTTTAAGGGACTTAAAGGGACTTGCGAGAAGTGGAAAAAAAACTCATTTTTTTTTTCAGAGGAACTCAAGACGTTGAAAGAAATGAAGATGATTAAAAAAACTAACTCAAAAGGAGGTAGAGATGGCTTGGTGGGGAGAAACATTTTGGCCCTAAAGGAGGTATAAAAGCTAGGTAAAAAAACTCAAAGAAAGTAAAAAAAGTAGGAGTTAAACTTAAGAAGGAAAAAAACCTTAAGGAGGTAAAAGGCTTAGAGGTGGGGAGAGACCTTGTGGCCTTACATTAAATATGAAGATCAAAGGATTAAAGGGATAAAAGAAGCTTGGTGAATTCAAAGTGCTTGACCAAGAGAGATGTTAAAAGATGTTCATTGTTTATCACTATTAGAGTAGTGACACACATCCTTCTCTTTTCTGACTCCAATACACAAAATAGTTTTTAATACAAAATAGTTGGAAAATGCTTTTTACACAAGTGGACAGCATTTGGTGATGTCACACAACTCTAAATTCATACCAAATGGTTTTCATTTTCCACTTTTTCTCTCCTCTCTCCTCTTTCTCCTCTCCTTTCTCCACTCTCCACTCTCCACTCTCGCCCTCTCCCCTCTCTCCCTCTCTTCCTCTCTTTTCTCCTCTCTCCTCTCTCCTCTCTCCCCTCTCCGCTCTCCCCTCTCCCCGCTCTCCTCTCTCCCCTCTCTTCCCCTCTCTTCTCTCCTTTTTCTCCCTAACTTCCTCTCCTTTCATCCCTCTCTCCCTCTCACCTCTCTAAAATTGACCTTCTGTATTGGGTCATATTTAAAAGCTTTTTTTGAATGTATTCGTCATTCTGGATTTTTTTTTTTTTAGCATTTAAGAACTGAAATAACTCACATTAGACCTTTTAGGGGGAGAAGAAGAGGGAAGGAGGGGGCAGCAGAGGAGAGGGGAGGTATTGATAATAGTTTCGCATATACAGTAAATAATATTTTATTACTAGCGATTAGCAGTGTATATTGCGTGAACCTGGGAGTATTTTTTTGGATAATCTGTTAAATACTGAATTTTTAATGTGGCTTGGGAGAAAACAGGCTGGAACTTTGATTCGACGGAAATCCGGAAGAGCTTCTCAGGTGTGCTTTCTTGCTTATAGTTTATTTGATATTTAGTTTTTCTTGTATCATATGGTACAGGAAGTTAAGCTTATTGCTGTTTAATTTGCAAAATGACCTCTACACAGATAAAATAATCGGTGTTTAACATTTTTTTTGTATATTGGAGCACAACTTGTTTTAATAGTGATTTGGTGTGTGTTATGGAGTGTGAATTGTATGGCAAAGTTAACATTCCACAATCTTTATACTTATGTAAACTTTTCCCCTACTGCTTTTTCCTAACAACAACACATGCTAAGTAATTGTTGTTTTAATGGCCTTTTTCCCGGTTTAGAGCATAATGAAATGCACCTCAAATATCAAAAACTTTTTTTTTTCTTTCTCCTTTTTTTGAGAAAGGTAGCACGATAGGCTGTCAACACGAGCATTTTACTGGAAGTGTTTTTACTCTGGCATGACAGTTTTATATTTCATTCCCGTATTCTGTTTTCATTTTCTACTTTTGTATTCTATTTTCATATTCTACTTTTGTATTCTATTTTTATATTCTAGTTCTATGTGCACACAATTTGGTTGGGTGATGCAGGTAGAGAGTAAAACTGATAGATCGGATCTTGTGACTGAAGTGGACCGAGAATGTGAGACTCTCATTCGTTCTCGAGTCCAGGTGAGTCAGTATATTTGCTTAAAAAAACAGGCATTTCAAGCTTATGAAAAAAGTTGTTGGCAAAAAACTTATGAATTGTCATTGCCCAATTTGATACGACTATTTGAGTATCATGTCAAAAAACTTATGAGTTACCATTCCCCAACTTGATACCATTGTGTGAGTATTATTTCAGATATTATTTTGCAAAAGCTAGGTCAGTAATCAAGTTGATGAAAAATTTCCTTAAACCATGAATTGAGAGGGGTGGTATATTGTAGAATCTGTCTGACATTTATTTAAAAACAAAGAAAATGAATTACATTACAACAGCCCAAATTGATTTCTACTTTTTACCAATCATAGTGTATGTTTTTGTGAACTCGGGCAGCATTTGCTTTCAAAAACACCTGAAAAAATCCTTAGAAGTTCTTAAAAAAGAGACACAAATTGTCAATTTGTTGTTATTTCAAAGCAAAGGAATGAAATGCATTGCAACATCTTGAATCGATGTGTGACTTCAAGCAGAAATTTCTTTCAAAAACCCTAAAAAACCCCAAAAGTCCTAAAAAACCCTAAAAACCCCTAAAAAACCATAAAAACCCTGAAAAGCCCTAAAAACTTTAAAAAACCTTAAAAAACCATAGCTTTTACCAATATGTGAACTCAGGCGGCGTTTCCTTTACATAAAGTGCTCGGTGAGGAAACCGCAACAGAAGGAGATTTGTCTTGTTTAGATTCTCCAAAAGAGGGAGAGTGGACGTGGATTGTGGATCCAATTGATGGCACTTTGAACTTTGTGAGTACCCATATTCAAAAAATTTCATATGAAGCCTTGTGAAAAGTAATTATATGGAAAAATTTGTTTTATGGTGACCTTTATTGATGACTTTGCGAGTATCCATATTCAAAAAATTCATATGAAGCCTTGTGAAAAGTAATTATATGGAAAAAATTGTTTTATGATGACCTTTATTGATGACTTTGCGAGTACCCATATTCAAAAAATTTCATATGAAGCCTTGTGAAAAGTAATTATATGGAAAAAATTGTTTTATGATGACCTTTATTGATGACTTTGCGAGTACCCATATTCAAAAAATTTCATATGAGTTGTGAAAAGTAATTATATGGAAAAATTTGTTTTATGATGACCTTTATTGATGACTTTGCGAGTACCCGTATTCAAAAAAATTCATATGAAGCCTTGTGAAAAGTAATTATATGGAAAAATTTGTTTTATGATGACCTTTATTGATGACTTTGTGAGCACCCATTTTCAAAATTTATGCTTATTGGGTAAATTCTCTTGTTATTAGCTGACATGAATTGAGAAGTACTTGCATGTGGGAGAAGGTGAAAAATAAGCTACAAGGGATTTAAAATCTGAGCACTATCTTCATCCCGTGGTATTGTTATCATAATAATTGTTGGTTTGTTTGTAACTAAAAATAATAGGCAAAATTAAGGGGCGTTTTAGTGTTGCGAGTTTGTTTAATCAAACTACATTGCTCATCACTTTTAAAGTTAGTGAATTAGCGTTAGCACTTTATGAGAATCAACTACACTAAAGAATGTTTCGGCATGTGGCTCATTATGGGCCACTGTACTAAACATTGTTAATAACACGAATTTTGATTCGGAGTCCAAATGTATAATATATATATATATATATATATATATATTATTTTACTTTTATATTCCCTTTTTTGACAGGTAGGAGGCATGCCTTTCTCTACTGTCTCCATTGGAGTTTCTTATGGTGGACAAATGGAAGTGGGTGTAGTTTATGATCCTTTTCACGACGAACTTTTTAGTGCACGTTTCGGGGAAGGCAAGTTCATTTTTTTCTTTTTGAATCCCATTTATTTTCCATATATCCTTTACAATATTTAGTATATTTTGTATCCTTTTGTGTCTTTAGTGTCCCTAGTACCCTTCAAATCTTTACTATCCTTTAAAAAATTACGTGTCCTTAACATCCTCTATAATCTTTCGTGTTCTTAGTCTACTTTAAAATCTTTAGTATCCTCACTATGCTTTAAATTCTTTTATGTCCTTAGTATCTTTTTAAATCTGTAGTATCCTTAGTATCCTTTAAAATCTTTAGCATCCTTCAATATTCTTCCTTTCCTTATTATTTTTGAATCTTTCATGTGCTTATTTAAACTCTTTTGTGTCCTTAGTACCCTTTAACCTCTTTTGTATCCTTAGTATCCTTTAAAATCTGCCAGACTTGAAGCATTTCCATACTATGGTGAAATTTCTTAGGATGTTAGTTGAGATTTGTACCTTTTTTTGTAGTTTTTTTGGTATATTTTTTGGTACATCTTCTGGTACAAAATTGTACAAAAAGTACGAAAATGTTATAGATCTCATCATCCCCAGATTTTTCTTCATGGTGTTGATAGGCTTATATGGTTTCAGGTATTAATTTGATATTTCTTTCGAGGGGAAAAGTAAATTGTTAGGAAGCAATTTCATAGTTTTTAAATTTTAAGATTGTGGGATGTTTTACTCACCTTATAGATGATTTTTTTTTTTCATTCAGATTCTGTCATTCAAATTATATTTTTCCTTTTTTTAACAATTTCATACCAACGCTTTTGCAAAAAAATTGCAAAAAAGGGAAAAGTAATGTGTTAATTCTGAGTTTTAGTATTTCCCTTCGAAAGAATCAAAATTGAAGAGCTTTTTGAGGATTTTGTTTTTAAGTGGTTTGTATGGGATTCTTAGAGGATTTATGGATTTTTTTAGGTTTTTCAGGGTTTTTACGTTTTCTTAGGGTTTGTAGGTTTTCTTAGGGTTTTTTGAAAGAGTTTGTCTGTTTCATTTGACCAATAGTGTCGCTCGTTTGAGGTTGAGGGGGGTGTGTGACAGGGTGACAGGGGCTTTTTTAAACGGACGTTCTATTTCAGTTCAGTCGCCTGTTACGGAACTCTGTGACGCTGCCGTTTCTGTTGGATTTCCTTCTGAGGTGATGTTTTTTGAACACTTTCAAACACTTTTTTAAAGACTTTTTTAAAAACACTTTCAAAAAAAACATTTTCTAAAACACTTTTTCGAACATTTTTCGAACACTTTTTCGAAGACTTTTTTGAACACTTTTTTGAACACTTTTTCAAACACTTTTTCAAACACTTTTTTGAACACTTTTTCGAACACTTATCTAAACGCTTTTTCACGCACTTTCAAACAATTTTTCAAACACGTTTTCAAACACGTTTTCAAACACGTCTTCAAACACCGGTTGAAACATTTTTTCAAACACTTTTTCGAACACTTTTTTGAACACTTTGTCAAACACTTTTTCCAGCACTTTTTCGAACACTTTTTAAAAAAAAATCGTAGATGGGAAATGTCAGTCAGTATTTAAACTCTTTCGGCAAAAATAGGAAAAATGTGTTGAGAATTGGAGAATATTCAATGTGATTTACTGGGCTGTTTTAAGCTCATTCTGTTCTATTGAGCAGATAAACAGTATTATGTTTAATTTTGTTGAGATATGATTCAATGTGCTGTTTTAAACTGATTTGTTTTCATTAATGAGTAGAAAGACAACACTGTGGATGTCATTTATTTATTTGTAATTGCTGTTCTAAACTATATGTTTTAATCCTCATTGCTTTATGCTAAATTTTTAGAAGTTCAGAAAATAAACAACATTACGTTTTAATTGTGTTGGAATCTGATTCAATGTGCTGTTTTTTTATCTGGTTTCAGTTGTAATGAGAAGAAAAAAACATTCTGGATGTGATTTATGTACTATTTTGCAGTGATTATCCGTATTGCTTCATAGGAATAAGTTTGGGCAATTGGGAATAAACAGCATTATGTTTTAGTTTTATGTTTTAGTTGTATTGGGTTATGATTTTAATGCTATTTTAATCTGATTCAGTTTTACTCAGCAATTTTTGTAGCGAAAAAATCATTGGGGCGATGTGGAATAAACAGCATTATGTAATAGTTTTACGTTTTAGTTGTATTGGAAGATGATTTAACGCTATTTTAAACTGGTTCAGTTTTAATCAGCAATTTTTGTAAAAAGCCCTAAAATATTATTGGGGCGATGTGGAATACAGTCAGGAACTCGGTCAGCCATGGTTTCCTCAATTGCTACTGTGTCGACACATGTGAGAACTGTACGAGCTTTGGGCTCCGCGGTACGGTTTTCCGTTATCTCGTACGGATTTTAGAAGTACTGTTTTGTGGTTTTCTGCAGTATGATTTTCGTTCGCTGTAACGGTTTCTAATAATGCTGGTTTTGTGGGGCTGAGCAGAATGGTTTCTGTCAACCGTAACGGTGTCTAAAAGTATTGGTTTTGTTGTTCTCTGCTGTATGGTATCCGTTAACTATAATGGTGTTTAAAAGTACTGATTTTCTGGAGCTATGAAGTACGGTGTCCATTATTTGTAATGGTGTTTAAAAGTATTGGTTCTGAGGAGCTCTGCAGTACTGTTTCCGTTAGCTGCAACGGTTTTTTGGGGACTCTGCGGTATAGTTTCTGTTAACTGTAACTGTTCACAGGTTTGTTGGACTCTGCAGTACAGAACACTGCCTACCGCTATTAGTGTAATGGAATTATTGATATAAAAGCGAAATTAGTGTCAATAGTAGTAATTTAGGGTAGGGAAAGTGGTCGATTTCAGTCCACTCCCTTAAATAGTGTCGCGAACAGTATTTTTTGTGTTTGCCGCAACCAAATTAGTGTTATTAACAACAATACCGATGGGCAAGTGTACTCTTTTTGTTAATTGTAAGGGTATAAAAAAAATGCAGGGTTTGTTGGTCTTGCGGTACAGTTTTTTGTAAGTTGCACGATATGGTACGGTATGGTACTTAGAAACGCTGGTTTGTGGGTACGATTTCCATTTGTGGTAACGGTATTGAAAACGTCGGTTCAGTCCTTCGTTTACTTTTTCTGAGATGTTTATTGAGATTATGTCTGAAAAATAAAAAAATAGCCTATATTTGAGAGGTTATTATGTATATCTGTGTCCAAAAAAAATTAGAAATAGCCTATCTTTGAGATATACTTTTTTTTTAAAGATTTGGACTTTGTTTTTCGCAGGCTCTGCATATGAGTTATGTCGCATCTGGGAGGCTGGGAGCTTTTTTTGAACTCGATCTGAAGGTACAAGTTATTGATATCTCTAACCTGCAGAAAAAAGAGGAGAATCGTCTTTTTAAGAAAGAAGAGATTGATATTCTGTTTCACGATCGTGTAAATTTATGTTTTTGTTTTTGTTTTAGTTTTAGTGATGGCAGTGCCGATTAGGGAGAGGAGACAGATGTCACACGTGTGTAATATATTAAAGAACAAACTATTAAGGAAAGATACAAAATTTGAATTGAGGATATCACACCTTCTATCGCTAAAAGAGTACGTGCATTATTAACGTTGAATGGGTATTCAAATTTGCTAGAAAATAAGAAATAAAAAAAGTTATGGTCAGATGACATGGCTTATTTAGGGGCCATTTGTTCAATTAGTGTCATTAACAACACTTATGATTCTAGACCAGAAAAACTTGCAATCAAATTAAAGTTATTAACTCTAATTTTCATTATGGATAAAATTGGAATGAGATGTGCAGTTTAGGGTAAAGGGCTGTGGAGGAATGCAACTTGCTCCTTGAAGTAGTGTTGATATGTTTACTCTATTGGTTATTTTTGTTTCAAATGAATGTGTTATCGAATTAGACTCTGATAACGATGGACAGTGTCTTATTGATTTTATGCTTATGTGATTTTTACTAATATTTTGCCTTTGAGAGTTTTGTTGTGTTTACAGCCATGGGATATCGCTGCCGGGAGACTAATTGTTGCGGTATGTCTCTTGCAATATATATATATAAATATATATATATATATATATATATATATATATATATATATATATATGTTTAACATCTTTCGTGATTATAATCTATGATATAATGTTGAAAGATATTTGATTTGTTTTCTTAGGAAACTCTTTTAAAAGCAAATAAGCATTAAAGTAAATAGTAAAAAAAAATTAAGGTATTTAAACAAAACCTCCATTTAAAAATAAAAAAAAAAATGTTTACTGTAAACTGAAACTGTTTTTTTTTTTTTTTCCAGTTTCTATGTATTGTACGTGACTTTTGAAAAATACGCAAAAAAACGTCTACTGTAAGCTGAAACTGAAATATTACGGAAACTAATAAACAAAATATTGTAACTGTTAGATTTTTTACGGAAACTGTACGGTAGTTAACAAAAAAAAATCGATGCACGTATCCGTACTTTCTGTTCAGTAAACCGAACAGAATGTACATGAATTGTACGGGAAAATAATGTGACGTCTACAAATATTTCCAAATAGAGACGTTGCGGCGTCACACTATTTGAGCGCCGTGAGTTCAAATTTTGTATGGGCGTCTTCTTCAAATTTTGAAAAGAAGCCGCCATTATTACTTGAACAGCTGAACGCGAAAAATCATAGAAGACGCCATTTCCGACGCCATGACAGTAGTTAGTAAACTTTCGTTGAAGCCGTTGACGAAGAAGTCACAAAGAAGCGTACAAACTGCGGTACATGATCAATTCATTTTTTTAAAAATGTACGGATTTGTACGGAAAAAAAATTCATTAACGTTTTTTTTCAAATGTACCTCTCCAGTTTCTACTTATTGTACGCTCGTTCGAAAACGTGCGTAAAATACGTTTTGAACAACTATGGTCTGAATACAATTGGGTCTTAAGGTCATATTGTAGGTTTTGCATACAATAGGTATATTGTATGGGCCTACTTTCACCTACTTTTGAACTATGATGTACACCTGCACAATGTACTTTAACAGCTCAGCGTCTAGAAGTACGATTTCGACCAATACCAAAACGTTGGACGTTCGTGACGAGGCAACTTTATACCGTACTTATGCAAGGGGGCGTTGGTACTGTACTTTACAGTACACCGCCAATCGTTATTAGCGTAGAAGTTTTTTTAGCGTACATGAAAAATTACCGTGGTTTACGCTAATTAAGAATTTGAATATTTTGAAAAAATACATACATTCTAATTGTTTAATAATTCTAATTTGGGTCTTTGAAAAAAATAAATGTCGGTCTCAAATTTGCCTACACTAATATAGGTATTTATACAAAATCTGACAAATCGTACACAAATCGTACGTTCACACAGTCGAAACGTGGTTGCTGGACGAATTTGTGCGAACGTGATATTTGACAACCCGATTAGACCCCCTTTTTAGAGCGCACATTCTCATGCGTCCATGGCTACTAAAACTCATTAATTATACTTTTTCATTTAAAAAGGTACAATTTTGTACGGTCCAAAAATGTCCGTACACCACACTAGTTGACTTATTGCGTACTTCCATTTTGTACGGTACTAAAAAATTAACCCTAAATAGAGTAAAGAAAAAAATAGAATGAACTACGCTAATGGAGAATAAAAAAAAAAAAAGCGGGACGGAATTAGCGTACACAACGCTAATAGCGATTGGCGATGTAGTTATCTAAATTCTCACGGTATAGGGGATATGGGCAAAGACAGCCTTAGGTTCTAAAGAAACCACATCAATTTTTTTCGGTAGGATTCTATTCAGACGTTAGATGATGTTTTTCGGTACTTAACGGATTTCCTATTAAACTTTCATAGATATGGGAGCCAACCATCGCAATTCCATTGCACTATTAAAGACGGCTTTAGAGACATTATCGAAGACAACTTTGGCGATAACTTTAAGGACAACATTAAAGATAACTCCAATGAAGATTGTAAAGACAGTTAAAGACAACTAAACACACAACTTCAAATACAGTTTCAAAGACAATGTTAAAGAAAGCTTTAATGACACATTAAGGAAAACTTTAGACATAACTTCAAATACGACTTTA
This sequence comes from Zygnema cylindricum, assembly GCA_037447655.1. Taxonomy (NCBI): domain Eukaryota; kingdom Viridiplantae; phylum Streptophyta; class Zygnematophyceae; order Zygnematales; family Zygnemataceae; genus Zygnema; species Zygnema cylindricum. The sequence continues at coordinate 56,960 of JBBHKE010002445.1, read as the reverse complement.
AAGACAATTTAAAAACTTCTAGTGCAACTTTCAAACTGTAACTAAATCGTTAAAGACAAAGTTCAATATAAGGAAAGTGGATTAATTAAACAGTGTGCATGTGTGTAAAATGTGGTCTTTTTGCAAGGGAGATAGAAGATGATGTATGCAGAAATTGCTAAACATACCATGTTCATTAAAAATGTTAAGTGTTTGTTTATAGACTTGTTCATTTAAATTGGGAAATATTTGGCGTTTGTGAAAGCTACACTCTAATTGAAAATTTGATTCGTACCGAAGCAAGCTATGGTGACAAAATAATGTTTAATAGGCAAACCAAAAAGAAAATAAAATGTATTCTTATTTCCTCCAAAACTACAGAAATCTTTTATTGCAAAGAAAAAAATCCAAATGACTAGCGCTATTTTGTCTCGTGCACTCCGGATGAGTACATAAAAAACGAAAACAAACAGACAAACAACGAATCCAAATTACAATCGCGATGCGGCACTCTCAGTATGAATCGAACCGGGTTATACACGAGTAACGTCTCCCTGCCGATATGACTCTATTCCGATACCGTACCAACACGTCGAGACGAAACACCACGAAATTGATCATCGCATCTTGGTAAACTGGAAAGTTTTAGTAACAAAATCAATTACTGATCAGTAGTATATACAGTGACCTGTTTAAATGCGCTTTTTCAAACAGCTGTATGTCCCATAGTTCAAAAGTAGGTGAAAGTACGCAAATACAATATGCCTATTGTACGCAAAAAATACAATATGACCTTAAGACCCATATTGTATTGGTCGCAAAATGAAAAAAAATAGTAACAGGGTTGAGTTGCACATCGATCGATAGAGAATTAAACGTCATGTCTAAGGGTGCATCTCCATATCCTTGAAACTTAGAGAAAAAACATTTTTTTTTAGCGCAGATCCGGCGGACCCGGATTTCAGGTGTCCCTATGTGTAACAACGACATAGTTACTTAAGCGTGTGACGATTGTATACGCTGACAATGCCCGTGACGGCTGTCAACGTCTACAATCTGTGATAAATTTTTTGTAGCAGCTTGTGACGTAGCATAAGTTTTCGTGACATTGTAGACGTACCACCTTCCAGCCTATGCCGTTTCACGGTTGAAGAAGATGCATTTTGCCTTTTCGTCGCTTCTCCGCTCGACGTGAAATGGCATTGGAATCTTGAGACCCCTAGCGAAATAAAATCCGTACTTGGCGCAAACGGACAAAACTTAACAAATTGTGTACTTTGCCTTGTCATGTCTGAACACAAACGGACAAAATATAACGAATAATGTACCTTTCGCTGTCGATTCAATTCGTTTGAAATTTTTGTAAATTTTTTTACACGTGCTAATCCGTGTTCCTATTTGATTTTCGAAAAGACTTTGTATCGTCCCTGTTTTTTAAAGAAAAGTTTGAAGATGACGTTTTTTGGCGTGGCCGTGGGTCGACGAACACAAGACGACAACATGTAGTACATTCTAAATTCAACGATGACGCAAAATGTACTTCTCCTTTTTTCTATTTTTTTGTACGGCAGAAACTTACGCGGTACGGCTCTAAGTTTTACAGGAAAACGACAGAAAAAAACCCTTACTTTGGCACATGAAGATGCACCCTAAATTTTGAAAAACATTCGAACAAAAAATTATATTTCTGTGAGTTTTGAGGTATTTTTTATTTAAACCGTCAGATTTAGACGATCGGAGGGTCGCTAATCAAAGTAGGGATCTAAGAAGATTACATGAAAAGCCCATAACACAACTTACGATAGGACTATCGTCAGATTTGGACGATCGGACAGTCGTTGATCAAAGGAGCAATTTATGAAGATCACATGAAAAGCCCATAACACAACTTAAGATAAAGGCGCCTACAAAAGGCCTACAATAGAAACGCCTACTTTTGAACTATGGTATGTCCGCCAAAATCCAGCTGGGCAGGAATAAATATTCGAGAGAAAATTATGAGAAAATTATCGGGTATTACCTTCTGCCCGATATCGTCGTTGCCACGTGGAGAAAGCACAAGGGCCCACGGTTGTCATTTTGTGTCATTGTGTTCACATAAACTTGCAATTGAGCAGGGAATCTAAGAAAAATGCCATACAATGTAGACGTTCGAAAAATTTGCCTGCTTGTCCTTTAGCTTTTAAATCGCGTTAATTCCCAAATGAAGGGTCGCTTTTGAACGTTTCCATACAGCTGTCACCACACAGCCTGTCAAGTAAACCCATAGTAATTAATAGGTGGGAGCTACAGTATTATCGCCATTTTTTTTTTTTTTTTTTCTCCTCCACGAACGCAGAATTACAAGAGGTGTAAATTTTAAATAACCGAGCATTGAAAATTTGTCTGCGTCCGTGCGCGAATTAAGGACATGCGACGTAAAAGGAAAAAAAATCTAAATAAGCAATTGCTTCAAGGAAAAAGCTGACACGTCGATAATATAGAAGCCGCTCGATACACGTAAAACATAATTGAGGAATGTTCAAAAAGACAAAATTGAAAAACCAGCAAGTGATAAAGTATCAGGATACAAAGGGGGAAAAAACAGAAAAAAACATCTGAATACTAGAAGAGTAGAGAGAAATCGGGTTACGCCTAAAAGATTAAACAAACATTAAAACGCTAACTGAAAGAAGCATCTACGTGATGAACAATTGAAAATGACTATCCATGAAGAGAAGAAAAACACATTAGATGTGCAACTCTGAGACCTCCATTGGTCCTCAAAGTACACAACTCACAAGAAGCACCTAGGATAGCCCTTGCTCCTTTCACTTTGATCAAGATTGACTGTCACCGACTCCAGACTGACCTAACTTCACCCCTGTGAAGAGCAGACTCTCCTGAGTTTGCTGCAAAAATAATCGTTGAATTTGCTCCCCAACGATTTTGCTCCCCTAAGCAGTAAATTATGGATGGTCAAAGATGACCTTTTGTACAGATGTTCTCTTGGAGAGAGGCGGCTACCTATGATTTGCCCAAGTCCTAAACCCCTCTTTAAACCCTCTACTACTGGAGTACGGCGCCAACGGCGTCAATCAAATTACTGTATAGTACAGAAAGGTACTGGTGTCAGAGTACTTTCTGTACGGCAATTGTACGGCATGGCCCTAACGTGGACGTCTGTCATATCCGGACTCATTTCCATACTCTCCGGAGATGCCGCAACCCAATGTGATACTGCCACGTGTCATCTGGTGTGTCTACGAACATAAACCGCCAAGGCATCCATTCCGCGATGTTGGCGCTCACCATGGTCGTTCGATTAGATCGACTTTTAATACACGTGTTGAAAGAAAACTTCGCAACATTTATTCCGTGCGGTACTTTAATGTTCAACGAGTACTATGTTTTACCGTTCGTTCCATAAGTTAAATGAAATTTCCTACGTGTAAATATGTAAATAGCTATCATACCCTATGTATCTCAGCATAGGTCATAGCACATAGGGCAAAGCTATTTGATACTTGCTACTCTGATGGATATTAGGTACCGGGATCAAATACTGGTTTCGGCAACCTTTTGGTAAGGATCCTTTTGGTAAGGATGACCTGATCTGCTCTCTATCTCTCTATCTCTGTCTCTTTGAGAAGCTTAGACAGCCACGGCTATAACTCCCTCCCTAGTCTTCGATCTCTGTCTCTTTGAGAAGCTTAGACAGCCACGGCTCTAACTCCCTCCCTAGTCTTCGGTGACTACAACAAGTGTGGGGACTTGGGAGAGGAGTTGGAGACAGGCTGCCTCTGCTTCCTTCTTGTCTTTTATTTTTACAATCTCTCATCTAGAAAATATCTAAAGAAAACCATTAATTTCTACAAGATGATTTTCCACTTGTGTTCTGTATCGGGGACCATTTGCTGATATTCGATATGTATCAAATTTCACGTACTCGATAATCGATATATCATTTCGATATATATCAAAAAGCTAAATATCGCCATATATCGCCGATATAATGTCGATATATCGTATTGCCGATATATCGTATCGTCAATATATCGAGGCTTTTTAAAAAATAATTATAACTATTTTTGGTACTGTTGCTAATACTGCTGCTGCTGCTGCCGCCAATACTAGTGTTAATGTAGCTCGTAGTTGTAGCTAGTGCTACTCTAAATTAAAAAAAATAATAATAAACTTTCACATTTTGTACACATCAAAAAATAATGAATAAAAATAATTATAAAAATTCAGATTTTGTACACTTCAAAGAATAATTAATAAAAATAATAATAAAAATTCACATTTTGACACTTCAAAAAATAAACCCTAAAAATAATAATAAAAATTCACATTTTGTACACTTCAAAAAATTATTAAAAGAAATAATAGTAAAAATTCACATTTTGTACACTTCCAAAAATAAACCCTAAAAATAATAATAAAAATTCACATTTTGTACACTTCAAAAAATAATTAATAATAATAATAATAAGTCTACAAATTTTTTTTTTTCAGATTATACTTTGGCTAAATGAGTGTGAACTTTTCGTATGTAAAGTTCACTACGTATTAAATAAGTAAATATATGAATTATAGCATTAGTATTTTTTTGTCGGTTACATTTTGCGGCGTCTACCTTTAAGTCACGTAACGAAAATCATGTCGTACGTGGCGTATCAAACAATTTATTTATTTTGATAAAATAACATATTATATAATATATTAAATTTTAAAAATACTGTATATCGCGATAATTTATGTTGGTCCCGATACGATATATGGAGGAGTGCGCTCGATCGATATTCGATATATCGAATTTGAAAAAATCGAGATATGAATTTACCCGATACCCAACACAACTATCCACAACCTTGAGAAATTAAAGTCCAAAGCCACGAAAGTACACCATGAATCGCTATAAGCATTAATGTTTTTTTCTTTTCTTAAAACATTTTTTCTTCGTACACACATGTCGGATTAAGGATCTGACGATTTCAATTGAAAGGTAAGATTCTCAGCTTTCGATTGGCGGTCTCAATGTGAAAATTAGACAAGTGTGTGCGGTGAAAATATGAATTAAGTGGCATAAATATTATTAACACTAATAGCGTTACACGGTGTAGTGGACGTTGACCGACAAAAACAACTTATAAATTATGTCCCATTTGCTAAGGGAGAAGGTGTAATTATGTGACCTCCATTGGTACACAAAATGTCCAGCTTATATGAAGCCTCTTGGATAGTATTTGCACTTTTGACTTTGGCAATGAATAAATGCCACCTCGGCAAGCAAAACTCCGACCGACTACACCCTTGTGTAGCCTGGACTACCCTGAGTCCGGAGCAAAAAGAATAACTGAATTTGCTCACCTGAGCATTAAGTTATGGCTGTTCAAAGACAACAAATTTATACAGATGGCCTCGAGAGATAGGGCTTTCTAAAAAATTGTCTAAGTCCTAAGAACCTACTCACAGCTCCTCAACACCAATCAAAAAACATCATACACTAAATAATGTATGTATAAAGTACGGTAGCCGTGGTACTTTATGTACGGAATTATTCAGCACCACTCTCGATATGCCATGTGGCATATAGGTCGTCGTCATTCCGTCCCATTCTTCTCTCGATATGCCATGTGGCATATAGGTCGTCGTCATTCCGTCCCATTCTTCTCGGGCATCTTATAGGATGATGCCACGTGTCATATCCCCTCCACTTTGGCGAAGTACAACAAAAAAAATCTTTCCGGTCTGCGGGCACTCACGCGTGCCGTCTGTTCGTATTCCGACGATTAATGTCAGCCGTTTTATCTGAGGGCGCGCCGAAAAAAAATGACCGTTGAAATTCACCGGTTCGTTCCATGTTGACCGTTGAATTTCGACGGTCATCATTCCTTATTGACCATTGAAATTCCGTTTTTCTTCACGAATTGTCGATTGCGAAACGACATTTAATTTCTTCCGTTGAAGTCAAATGTTGTTTCTTTCATTTCGTGCGATACTGTATTTCGTGCAGTACCACACATTTCCATGTTTCGTTTCGTTCTGTAAGTCGTTAAATAGAATTCGTCACCATGTTATTATTTATATATTTAACAAATATAGCATGTGTATCATTTCATCAAGATCTACTAGCTAAGGCTGACTGCTACTTCGTACGGCTGTCTTTCGGAGGTTACAGGATCAAATCATATCCATGGCAACCTTTCTTTTGCAGGAACCTTTTCTTTTGGTTGTCTTCTCATCTGTCTGAGCCACCCATGGCTGCTTGTCAGTTCTCAGTGACTACGACAAGTATGAAAACTGTAGGATGCTCATAGGCTGACTAAGAAGATAGAATATAAAATACCATTTTTCAACACTCCCCTTATTTGTCTAGTATGTCTTTTATTTCAGTCCACACTTCTCCCTACAAAATGTCAATTTGGGAGGAGGAACTGGCTTAGTCATCATATCAGCTACCATCTCTCCATCCGGTCTATATTCCAAACTAATTATTTTATTTTCAACCTTCTCCCTAACAAAGCTCAAACAAATATCCATATGTTTTTCTTTAAAATGATGCTTAGGGTTTGCCGCAATTGCAATCGCAGCTAGATTGGCACAAAATATCTTTTGCAGTCTATTTTTCATATATCCTTGTTCTTGAAGCAAAGAGTTCACCCACATTAATTCTTTCACAGCCAAAAAAGAGGCTATGTACTCAGCCTCTATGGTGGACAGAGCAATCACCTTTTGTTGCTTGCTGCTCCAACAGCAAGCTCCATTCCCAACATCCAACACATACCCAGAAGTACACCTCCTCATCGGAGCATCCCCATAACTAAAATCACTCCAAGTGGTGATGTCAGTATTATCCCCTCCCAAATGCAACTACGGATCTCTTGTTCCTATTAAGTATCGCATGACCCTTTTGGCCGCTTCCCAATCTTTCTTCCTAGGATCATTCAGACTCCTACTTAATACCCCCACAGTTGTTGCTATACTAGGACGAGTACAGTTCTTAAAATAGATCAAACTACGACAACTTGTCTGTACGGAATAGTTTGCATGAACTTGCTTTCCTCAGGTTCTAACTCTTTATCTAAGATCAAGACTCTCTCTTCTGAGCTCCCATCATTTCCCTTTTTTAAGTCCATGGGAGTCGTACAACTATTTGCCTTATCCATTTGAAATTTTTCAAGCATATTCCCTATTGCTTCCTTTTGAGTTAGTCTAATTGTTTTTTTCTCTCTATCCCTTTCCATATGATTTCCTAAAATGTACTTTGCCTCTTCCAAGTCCTTCATTTCAAATCTACTCTTTAGATTTCTTTTACAACCTATTAATGTTCTCCATCTGTTTACTCAAAACAAGCAAATCATCCACATAGATAGCAATGAAAATTATACCTTCGTCGTCCTCAAATAGATAGATCGAATGATCCAAACTGATTCGGATATATCCCAAACTTGTTAGAAACTCGTTAAGTTTATTGTTCCATTGGCGTGGAGCTTGTTTTAGTCTGTAAAGGGATTTTATCAGTCTGCACACCTTACTTTCTTCTCCTTTCTCCACAAATCCTTCCTGTTGCCGCATGAAGATCACTTATGCTAATTCTCTGTGTAAGATAGCGGTTTTGATGTCTATCTGGTGCACTTCCATGTCTTCCGCTGCCGCTAGACTAAGTAGAATTCGGAGGGAGGGAAATCTAACACTCGGAGCAAAGATCTCCTCATAATTAATTCCCTCATTTTGTGTGAACCCTTTGCCTTTAATCTGGCTTTATATCGCTCGATAGTGTTATCCTGATTGAGTTTCAACTTAAACACCCACTTACATCCTATCGGCTTTCTGTCCGGAGGACAATCCACCAACTCCCATGTATTTGCTTCCATAATGGAAGCCATCTCATCATTAATGGTTGTCACCCATCTACTACTTTCTGGACTATTAATTGCCTTTGAGTAATTATGGGGTTCGCTCAAATGTGACAGCATGGTTACCTTGTTGTTTACTTGTCTCTCTTGAAGTCTCTTACAACTTCTCCGTCCTCCTTCAAACTTCGACGATGGAATGGAGGGTAATCTTGGATTTCTCCGAACAGCTTCAACTTCTCCCCTATCCGTGGAGTCCATCTTCGGACGTTCATAGTCCATTTCCGGTCTTTCTTCGTTTTGAGCCGGAAGTTGTGACTCCAAGAGAGGGTCACTCTCGCTCTGATTTTTCTCTTCCTCTGCAAGGTCAGCCTGAACCAGAGTTTGGTTAGAATAATGTGAATCTAACTCATTTTCGGATTCAATTCAAATTCTAACCGGTTTAGTGTATTTGAAGGGATCTATGGACTTTCCTTGAACCATGACTACCAAGTGTTTTACTAGAATTATGTCTTCTCTTCCGAGATCATAAGCTCTATATCCCTTTCCATTTTCATCATATCCAAGTAAGTATCCCAGCTTTCCTCTTGCATCTAACTTCCAATCAGTTTTTTCTGTGTTTAAACTAAATACTTGACTTCTGAACACCTTTAAGTGTGAAATATTAGGTTTTCTCCAGGTCCATCTTCAATTAGGTGTTTGTCCTTTTACCGCCGAGGTAAGGACTCTATTTTTGAGATAGTTTCGCACAATTCATAGCTTCTGCCCAAAAACATTTTCTTATCTTTTTATCTGACAACATACTATGAGCACTATCACTCAATGTTCGATTTAGTCTCTCTGCTACACCATTTTGTTCTAGGTTTTTAGGAACAATCTTTTGGTGTTGAACCCCTTCCTCTTTCAAGAAATCCTCAAACTCATTAGAAGTGTATTCCCCCCCATTATCACTCCTCGCTCTCTTTATAGGTGCTCATGAAGCTTTTCACTCCATGCTTTACACTCTTTAAATAAGCTGAAGCCTCAGATTTGTTTTTTTAGAAGTATACTCTAGAGTATCTAGACCAATCATTAGTGATGGTAAGCATAAATCTTTTCCCTCCAACTGATGGCACTTTGGCCGGTCCCCATATGTCAGTATGTACTGCATCTAAGACCTTTTCACCCTCATATGTTGTGGCTTTAAGAAAAGGCAACCTGTGGGCCTTTCCTTGAGCATATCCGTTACAATCATCTAAAGTCTCATTGTCTCCGAAATGTATTCCCTCAACTACACCCATTTTCTTCATTTCTTTCAATATATCTAGATGCACATGTCCTAATCCTTTATGCCACATCATCAAATCACTTACACCAACATAGTAAACTCCCGTCTTTCCATTACTCAAATTCAACCTAAACATTCCCTGGCTACCCTTTTCAGCTGAGAAGTACACTTCATTCTCATAGTTTGCAACAAAGACTTTTTTCTTAGTACTAGTCTCAAATCCCTTATCATCTAAGACCGACGTAGAGATAAGATTTTGTTTAATAAAAAAAACATCAAAGAAAGTGACTATAGATGTCTTACCATCAACTTAAGACTCTCAAATCCAGTGATCCCACTGAATTCGTGGTCACTATTCTCCCATCCCCATACTTTATCTCTATAGTTGGGATTTTTCTCATTTTGGTAAATAATGGTTTTTATCTACACATATGCATAGAGGTCCTGAATCAATAATCTATCTTTTTTCAAGAGCTTCTCTTACTTCTCCGAAAGCACACTTTTGCCTCATTGGAATCTCCTGCTCACCTTTCACCTCCAACTCTTTGTTGAGGAGGAGTTCTCCATCGTCCTCATCGGGATCCTCTCCGATGACTTGTGTTGCCACAAATGCCTTATTTTTCCTAGCGGCTGGGTTTTTGACCTGTTCATCTTTTAATCTCAACTTTGTCAGTTTGGTACACTCCGCCATGTAATGTCTTGGCTTCTTACAAATGTGACAAAGCCCCTTCGAATGCCTTGATCTTGATCCGTCATGGTTTCCTCTTCCTCCTCCATCAAAGTTTCCCTAAGGTTTCTTACAATCCTTATCCCCCCAAATAGTTCCAGCAGCTAATGCTTGAACACTCTTTCCTCCTCTCCAAATCTCAATTGTGCTATCCTGAACCAAAATCATCTCTACACCAGAGTTCCAAATCTATCGAAGATCTGGCAAGTCCGTCCTCAACCCTATTGATAATGTTTTGATAATCATCAAAGAGTTTCACTAACAAAGTATTCACCTTCTCTTTCTCTGTCTCCCTCTTTCCTACACTCTACAACTCAATATATAACCCGGCCAAGTCATTAGAAAAGTCTAACATCTTCCCACCTTTGTACACATATGCCTGTGCCTTCTAATCTGCCACCTTTTGCTGCTGAATCGTACCGCTCTTGTAAATGTTGACAAGAGCCTCCCACAACTCGTTTGACCTCTCTATGAAATTCTAGGGGCTATGAAATTCTAGGGGCTCCATTGCCACACATAATTCGCAGATCCAAAGAAGCTAATCTAGATAGTGCCGACTCCAAGTTTATATAAACCTAAACAATTGACCCATTGACAACAAAAACCCCATTACACCATACCCTTGTGAAATAAGAAATTTTGTGTGCTCGGTTCCACCACAGAATGCAAAGTTAGAATATGAGTTTTGGATAACATTCCCCACTTTGACTTTCCCTTCCGAATGCAGCCACCCTAACAAGCAAACACTTTGACCGACTACACCTTTGTGTAGCTTGGATTCCCTTGAGTTTGCAGCAAAAAGAATCACTGAATTTGGTCAACTGAGTTGATAGTTATAACTGCTCAAAGTTAGCCTATTATATAAGGTGCTCTCTATGAGAGAGGCGGCTACCTACCCAAAAATTCTAAGTCCTAGTCCCTCTCTAAACCCCTTCTATTGAAGTACGGCGCCAATCACAGGACTGTACCGTACAAAAAAGTATAGGCGCAAGAGTACTTTCTACACGGCAACTATACGACAAAACCCTACAAGTGACAGCTGTCACATCCAAACTTGTTATCTTGCGTTCCGAAGATTCCCCAACCTGTACGATGTCGCCACGTGTCATCTGCAGTTATGACGTTCGCAAACCGCCAAATTATCCTTTCAGCGAAGCCGGTGCTTAACCACGGACATCCAATTTATATCGGCATTTAATGCGGACCGTCGAAACAAATGTTTGTACTATTTATTTTGTCCGGTACTTAAATCCTACTACCTCTGCTCTTTGTTCTATCCTAAATAAAAACCTATAAAATACTCAAATATCAACACTCCACATTTAGATGGGGTGTAGCCACTGCTTGAGTGAGACGCCCGAGAATAAAATGAGTCGCTACGGTATTGTCGAAATCCCAGATTCCACTATCATTTGGTTTTCTTAACATCTGCTACCAGAACAATAGCCACCAGTGTGAGTTTCTCCTTCCCCTTCTCCTTCCATGTGTTCGACACGATGCTTTCTCCAACATCCCCTGCTTCATCTACTCCCGCTGATCCTTGTGTGAATCGAGATACTCCAAACCCAGGTGGAACTCCCAATTTTGCGGATGGCCGACGCACACAACCACTCACAATGCCCCATAGCCGTTTTTTAAACAATGCACCCCTCATCATGGTTTCCCAATAAATGAACCTTGTTCCATTGAAAATGGGAACCCTAGAGGGTGGGCCCATGACCTGTGATTCTGTGACCTCCATTGGTACACAGAATGTCTATCTTATATCACGCTTTTAGGATACTATTTGCACTTTTGACTTTGGCGATAAATAAGTGCCACCCTGGCACGCAAAAACTCTGACCGAATTCACCCCTATGTAGCTTGGACTCCCGTGAGTCCGCAGCAAAAAGAATCATTGAATTTTCTCACCTGAGCATTAAGTTATGGTTGTTCAAAGACGACAAATTTATACAAATGGCCTCTGGGAGAGAGGACTTTCTCAAAAATTGTCTAAGTCCTAAGAACCTGCTCATAGCTCCTCTAGACCAATCAAAAACCATCATACACTAAATAATGTGTATATAAAGTACGGTAGCCGTGGTACTTTATGCACGGAATTTTTCTACACCACTCTCGGTAAGCCACGTGGCATATAGGTCGTCGTCATTCCGTCCCAATATTCTCGTGCATCTTGTAAGATGATTCCACGTGTCATATCCCCTCCACTTTGGCGAAGTACTGCAAAAAAAACATTCCGGTATGCCAGCACTCACCGTGCAGTCCGTTCGTATTCTGACGATTAATGTCAACCGTTCGATCTGACGTTGCGCCGAGAAATTTTGACCGTTGAAATTCATCGGTCATCGTTTTGTGGTAACTGTTGAATTTCGACGGTCATCATTACGTGTTGACCATTGAAATTCCTTTTTTCGTCGCAAACCACCTATCGTTAAACGACAATTAATTTCGCCGTTGAAATCAAATGTTGTTTCGTTCATTTCGTGCGGTACTGTATTTTGTGCGTTACCACATGTTTCTATGTTTCGTTTCGTTCTGTAAGTCGTTAAATGGAATTCGTCACTATGTTATTATTTTTATATTTAACAAATATAGCATGTGTATCGTTTCATCAAGATCTACCGGCTAAGGCTGACTCCTACTCCGACCGGCTGTCTTCCGGAGGTTAGAGCATCAAATCCTATCCTTAGTAGCCTTTTTTTTGCAAGAACCTTGTCTTTTGCTTGTTTTCTCATCTGTCTGAGCCAGCCATGGTTGCTTCTTAGTTCTCAGTAATTACAACAAGTATGAGAACTGTAGGATACTCATAGGCTGACAAAGAAGATAAAATATATAATACCATTTTTTTGCAGAAGGGACACAAGATGCATCGTCTAACATGATTGGCCAATAAAAAAAATCGTACAATAAAGATTCGCCGTAATGAAGGAATCACGGTTAAAGATAAAGGTTTAATAATTGATTTCAATTTTTGACAAATTGAGATTCATATGGGATTTAAACTCATGTGAGTATTCTGGTTTAGATTTTTGAACTGAGTGACCAACACAAAGAAATATAGCGATTTTGTAAGTTAAGCATTATGAGGATATTAATGTAACATTTTCGGGCCATTGTATTGAAGAATGATGTTGTTATTATTCACCGTAATTTTGTGCGCCACTATCATTAAACTCACAAAACTTGTTTAAACCCCTATTATTTACAATCCTAAAGGTTGGATCTTATGTCATGTAATTTGGAGTCACTTTTACGATTATATTGAGAGAGCAAGATGGCAACCATCCAAATACAAGGGAACAAAAAACCCTTGGGAGGGAGAGATGTAACTCTGAGACCTCCATAGGACCTCAGAGTAGGCAGCTCACACGAAGCCTCTAGGATAACCCTGACCCCTTTGTGTTTCAGCAAGAATAACTGCCACCCTGGCAGAACAAAACTCTGACCACATTCACCCCTATAAAGGCAAGACTCCCCTGAGTCTATAGCAAAAAGAATCTCTGAATTTGCTCCCCTGAGCAGTGAGTTATGAAGGGTCAAAGTTGACCTTTTGTACAGGAGCTCTCTGGGAGAGAGGGTCTAATCAATCAAATTTTTCTAAGTCCTATCTCTCTCTAAAACTCATCTACTGAAGTACGGCACCAATCATAATAGTGTATCGTACATAAAGGTACATGTACCGCTGTACTTTATGTACGGATATTGTACAACATGGCCAAAAAGTCGACACATGTCATTTTTGGATTCGTTCTTGGAATCCCAGGAGATGTCGTAATCCAATGTGATTGTGCCACGTGGCAATTGACGTGACGTCAACCGCAAACCGCCGAAAACCTATTCCACGATCTCGGCATGCTTCGTGGCCGTCCGATTAAGCCGGGTTACAATAGTGACCGTCATACATACTTTCGCAGTATTTCTTTCGCTTTCTAAACAAAATGCGCAGTATTTGTTTCGAATGTTCCGTACGCCGTTCTTTACAAATTGTATCTATATTTAAAGATCCCGTTAGATGAAATAGACTACGTGTTAACATTTAATAAACTAATAAACCATACACCTCCAAGCATGATGGCAGACTAAATGGCTAAGGCTACAAGCTAAAAGTGGATTTAGGTACCCGGTTCAAATCCTGGGTTTGTCAATTTATATTTTGGTAAATCTACCAAAATCTACAACCCGTAACTCTATCTCTAATCAGCATAGGCAGCCATGGCTCTTGCTCCCTCTTCAACCTTCAGTGACTACGACAAGTGTGGGAGCTGAAGAGAGAAGTTAGAGGCAGACTGCCTCTGCTTCTTTTCTGCATTTTGCAAAACCTAGAAAATACTAAAATAACCTTTTTATTTCTACACTACCCTTATTTTCTAGTCACTCTTTATTTAAAGACCACACTTCTCCCGGCAGAAAATTAGTTTAGGGGAAGGAACAGGTTTGGTCATCATATCAGCTACCATTTCACTATCTAGTTTATACTCCAAACTGATTATCTTGTTTTCTACTTTCTCCCTAACAAAGCTAAGCCTAATGTCCATGTGTTTGGCTTTAAAGTGATGTTTAGGATTGGCAGAAATGGCAATGGCAGCCTGATTATCACAAAACACTTTTTGGACACCACTCTTAAGTTGACCAAGCTCACCAAGCAAAGACTTGACCCACATTAATTCTTTTACAGCAGAGCAAAAAGCCATGTACTCAGCCTCCATTGTGGACTGAGCAATGACCTTTTGCTGCTTGCTGCTCCAGCAGCAAGCCCCATCACCCACATACAATACATATCCAGATGTGCATCTCCTCATAGGAGCATCCCTATAGCTGGCATCACTCCAAGTGGTGATGTCAGTATTTTTCCCACCCAAATGCAACCATAGATCCCTAGTTCCTATGAGATATCTAAGGACTCTCTTAGCTGCCTCCCAATCTTTCTTAGTGGGAGCATTCAGACTCCTACTTAGTACTCCTACAGCTGCGGCTATGTCCGGACGGGTACAATTCATAAAATATATTAGGCTGCCCACTACTTGTCTATAAGGGATGGTATGCATAAATCTTTTCTCTTCCGGGCTTACCTCATCATCTAAGATTATAACTCCCTCTTCCTCACTCCCCTCACTTCCCTTCTTTAAATCCATAGGAGTGGTACAACTATTAGCCTTGTCCATTTGGAATTTTTCTAACATGTTTCCAATGGCCTCTTTTTGAGTTAATCTGATTATCTTTCTCTCTCTGTCCCTTTCTAACTGAATTCCCAAAATATACTTTGCTTCTCCCATATCCTTCATCTCAAATCTTCCTTTTAAATCATTTTTCAACTTATTTATTTTATCCATAGATTTACTTAAAACAAGCAAATCATCGACAAAAATTGCAATAAAAATAATTCCTTCCTCATCTTCAAACAAATATATAGAGTGATCTTAGCTGATCCGAATATATCCCAAACCTGTAAGAAACTCATAGAGCTTCTTGTTCCATTGCCGGGGCGCCTGTTTCAGCCCATACAAAGATTTGATCAATCAGCATACCTTGCTTTCCTCCCCTTGCTCCACAAATCCTTCGGGCTGTCGCATAAAAATTTCCTCTTCCAACTCTCCATGTAGGAAGGCCGTCTTGATGTCCATCTGATGCACTTCCATGTCTTCTGCTACCGCCATACTGAGAAGTATCCGAACCGAAGGAAACCTAACGACCGGAGCAAAAGTCTCCTCGTAGTCAATTCCCTCTTTCTGGGTAAATCCCTTCGCCACTAACCGAGCCTTGTAGCGCTCAATGGTGTTATCCGGGTTGAGTTTGAGCTTAAATACCCACTTACACCCAATTGGCTTCTTGTCAAGAGGACAATCCACCAATTCCCATGTATCGGCCGCCATAATTGAGGCCATCTCCTCATTTATGGTTGTTTTCCACCGGTTTCTTTCAGGACAAGTCATTGCCTCATTATAAGTTTGAGGTTCATCGGGGTGAGACAGTTTGGTTACCTTATTGTTAACTTGTCTCTCTTGCAGTCTTTTGGTGCTTCTTCTTCCTCCCTCAAACTCGGTTGCCGGAATAGATGGTTCTCTTGGATTTTTCCGAATAGTTTCTACTTCTCCCCTATCCCTTGATTCCGGGTCGATTTCCACCACGTCTTCCGCTTCGGTTGGAGTTAATACAAGGGGTTCCACATTTGGGTCCTTCTCGATCTGATCCATACCTGCAAGATCATCATCTTCTTGAAATTGTGGATAGTTAGGAAGCTCAAAGTCATCAGAATTTTCTGACTCAAATCTGATCTTGACTGTCCTTGTATGCTTAAAGGGATCAAAAGATTTTCCTTCATCCATAACCACTTGATCCTTCACTAGAATAATATCCTCTCTTTTGAGATCATAGACTCTATATCCTTTTACATCATCATCATATCCTAGTAGATATCTTGGTTTTCCTTTTGGGTCTAACTTCCAGTTTGATCGATCTATGTCTAAACTGAACACTTGACTACCGAAAACCTCTAAGTGTGAAACATGTGGTTTTCGGCCTGTCTATCTCTCATAAGGTGTTTGGCCTTTTACTGCTGAAGTAAGAACTCTATTTTTGAGATAATTTGCACAGTTCATTGCTCGGCCCAAAACTTCTTTCCTATCTTCTTATCGGACAGCATACTCATAGCACTATCACTCAGTGTTCTATTTAATCTTTCAGCTACACCATTCTGCTCAGGATTTTCAGGAACTATCTTTTGGTGATGCACTCCATCTTCTCTCAAAAAATCCTCAAACTGGTTAGAGGTATACTCTCCACCATTGTCACTCCTTACTCTCTTGATTGAGGTTTCATGGAGTTTTTCACTCCATGCTTTATATTGTTTAAAGCATTCTTGAGCCTTTGACTTATTTTTCAAAAAATACACCCTGGAATACCGAGACCAATCATCAGTTATAGTCATCATAAATCTCTTTCCCCCGGGTGATGGCACTCTGGCCGGCCCCCAAATATCTGTGTGTACTAAATCTAGAATCTTTTCTCCCTTATAGGTGGCAGTTTTTTGGAAGGGTAACCTGTGTGCTTTACCTAGAGCACATCCACTACAATCACTTAGATTCTCACTTTCACCGAACTGAATCCCTTCCACTACTCCCATCTTTTTCATCTCTCTTAACTTATCTAGATTCACATGCCCAAGCCTCTTATGCCACAACATTATATCATGAACACCAGTATAATAAAGTTTCTTCTTTTCATTGCTTAAAATCAGCCTAAACATCCCTTGGCTACCTTTTTGAGCAGTGAAATAAACTTCCTCCTCAAAGCTAGCAGTAAAGACTCCTTTCCTAGTGCTAGTATGAAAACCCTTATCATCTAAAACAGACGTAGAGATGAGGTTTTTGTTCAGCTCCGGAATAAACAACACATCGGAGAATGTAACTATAGATGTCTTTCCTTCTACTAACACTTTTAGATCTACCGATCCTACAAGAGTAGTTGTGACTATCCTCCCATCCCCGTACTCTATCTCTACGGTGGGAATCTCTCGTATCTTAGTGAACAGGTGTTTATCTTTACACATGTGCATGGATGCTCTTGAATCTACAATCCAGCCTGCTTCACCTTTCAATCCACCGAAAGCACATTTCTGTTTTCGTGGAATTTCGACCTCGTTTTTCGTTTCCAACTCCTCATCCAATAGGAGTTCATCGTCCTCGTCCTCGGATTCCGCCTCATGTACCTGCGTCACAAGGACCTTTTTCTTTCCTCTCGGGGGTCCACCAGTCTGTTGGATTGGCACGTGAAGCCGGTCCAATACGGGGTAGAATATGGAAATATCCATACTCGAGCCGCCCGTAATAAATGGGTACGGACCCGCCAGTCTCAACATCGAGCTGGTGGCACAGTGGTAGTGCGTTCGCAGCTGAAGTGAAAGGTCCCAGGTTCGAACCCTGGCCGGCTCAATTTTCCCAAGTGTGGGACATGCCGAATCCCGGATTTCTAGGAAATCTAACATGGTATCGGAGCCAGCGGGATTGCGGATGGTTTGACCGGCTTTCCCGTGAGGGGGGGTGTTGGATTGGCACGTGAAGCCGGTCCAATACGGGGTAGAATATGGAAATATCCATACTCGAGCCGCCCGTAATAAATGGGTACGGACCCGCCAGTCTCAACATCGAGCTGGTGGCACAGTGGTAGTGCGTTCGCAGCTGAAGTGAAAGGTCCCAGGTTCGAACCCTGGCCGGCTCAATTTTCCCAAGTGTGGGACATGCCGAATCCCGGATTTCTAGGAAATCTAACACAGTCAGCCCCTCCTTTAACCGCAGCTCGGTTAACTTAGTGCATTCAGCCATATAGTGCCCGGGTTTCTTACAAAAATGGCTCCCTTAGGAGTCCTTGGTCCGAACTCCTCGGTCTGATTTTTCTGCCCCTCCCCCCGATAATTTCCAACCTGTTTTCTAGAATCATTGTTTCGCCATTCAATCCCGGCTGCCAAAGCTTGCCCACTCTTTCCTCCCCTTCGGATCTCAATTGTATTCTCGCGAACGAGAATCATCCCTACCACTGAATTCAAATCCACCTTGAGTCCGCCAAGTCCTGCACACAGTTGACTATGTTCTCCAACTCCTCGAGTAACTTCATCAGTAAACAGTTAACCTTTTCCTTTTCACTAAATACTTTTCCAGCACTTTCTAGTTCCATGAAAAGTGTAGCAAGCTCATTGCAAAAATCCAACATCTTCCCCCCTTTGTATACATACTCATTAATTTTCTAATCAGCCAACTGTTGTTGTTGAATCGTACCACTTCGGTACATCTCTATGAGAGCCATCCAAAGATCGGATGCCCTCTCTACTTGCAAATGGGGAGATGCAAGCCCTTGAGTAAGATGGCGGAGGATGAAATGCTTAGCCGCCATATTGTTGTAGTCCCACGTATCGATATCATTCTCCTCGTTCCTTGGAATAGGTGACATGAATGCCGAACCGGTTGCTATTGGCGTGACCGTCTCCTTCTCCTTGCATTTGTCCATCACCTCTCCTTCCTTTGTCTCCTCCGTTGAAGATGAATCTGCATCCCTAGTGAATTTTCCTCCTGTAAACCCTGGAGGTATCCCAAGACTGGATGGACGCCTCACCCGTCCACTCACTATTCCCCAAAACCGTTTCTCACATAGAGCTCCTGTCATCATACTTTCCCAGTATATGAAGCCAACTCTATTGAATATTGGCACCCTAGATGGTGGGCCCATAACCTGTAACTCTGAGACCTCCATAGGACCTCAGAGTAGGCAGCTCACACGAAGCCTCTAGAATAACCCTGACCCCTTTGTGTTTCAGCAAGAATAACTGCCACCCTGGCTGACCAAAACTCTGACCACCTTCACCCCTGTAAAGGCAAGACTACCATGAGTCTATAGCAAAAAGAATCTCTGAATTTGCTCCCTTGAGCAGTGAGTTATGAAGGGTCAAAGTTGACCTTTTGTACAGGAGCTCTCTAGGAGAGAGGGTCTAATCAATCAAATTTTTCTAAGTCCTATCTCTCTCTAAAACTCATCTACTGAAGTACGGCACCAATCATAATAGTGTATCGTACATAAAGGTACATGTACCGCTGTACTTTATGTACGGATATTGTACAACATGGCCAAAAAGTCGACACATGTCATTTTTGGATTCGTTCTTGGAATCCCAGGAGATGTCGTAATCCAATGTGATTGTGCCACGTGGCAATTGACGTGACGTCAACCGCAAACCGCCGAAAACCTATTCCACGATCTCGGCATGCTTCGTGGCCGTCTGATTAAGCCGGGTTACAATCGTGACCGTCATAAATACTTCCGCAGTATTTCTTTCGCTTTCTAAACAAAATACGCAGTATTCGTTTCGAATGTTCCGTACGCCGTACTTTACAAATTGTATCTATGTTTAAAGATCCCGTTAGATGAAATAGACTACGTGTTAACATTTAATAAACTAATAAACCATACACCTCCAAGCATGATGGCAGACTAAATGGCTAAGGCTACAAGCTAAAAGTGGATTTAGGTACCCGGTTCAAATCCTGGGTCTGTCAATTTATATTTTGGTAAATCTACCAAAATCTACAACCCGTAACTCTATCTCTAATCAGCATAGGCAGCCATGGCTCTTGCTCCCTCTTCAACCTTCAGTGACTACGACAAGTGTGGGAGCTGAAGAGAGAAGTTAGAGGCAGACTCCCTCTGCTTCTTTTCTGCATTTTGCAAAACCTAGAAAATACTAAAATAACCTTTTTATTTATGCAAGAGATTTATCGTCGGTGATAGTTTCAATCTCGGTGAGTGGGGTGAAGTTGAAGAGCAATTACATTAAATGCTAAAGAAAATTGTTGTATTTAAGGGGACGAAACACAAGGTGTGGCAAAGCATAATTAGTACTTCACCGCGTGTAAAAGGTGGTCAACCATGAAGAGGTGATGCCGATTTTGGATTGAAACACAAGGAGAGTTTAAAAATGTAAACATCTTTTCGTTATTACGGAGCTAATGGACTTGTGTAGTTGTCGTCCTATCCAAAAGGCAAAACTTAAACTGAAAAATTGAAACCGGGTGGAAGCAAACTAAAAGGAAAAGAAGTGCAAAGGAAGCTGACACACAAACAAAGGCAAGCTAACAAATGACATCTTAATGAACAAGCGCAAAAGAAGAAAAAAAAATGTCCCGAAAAATGGTGGCCATTAGTGATTATAAAGATTTTGTTGGTTCAATTTTTTGTGTGAGAGGAAAAGTGTTAACTCTTGCACGACACTAAAGGTTTAACGTTTCAAACGATCATGTAAACTTTGATCATCCATATTGACTGATCACTCACAGCTAAGCAACCTTAAACTGCCTAAACAACACTCTTCACAGAATCCTTATAATTACTTCAAAGTATCTTGACTTCTAAAGTCTCAACTTTTATCAAACAATATACCTTGGACACATAAGAAATCAGATGTCAGACCTTGAAGTCAATTTATCTTACTAACATTCAGATAATTACTTCCCTTCTGACCATAATAACCTTCTGAAACACTCAGATTATACTTGATCAGATTTACACTTCAATATTCACATTCAAACTTACACAGAACACAAGGCAAATGCAATTTTTTTAATATTGATAAGAATGTAAACATACAATGTAAACTAATCTGATGGTTTTTTTGCTTCCTACAATGGTAATTATATACTTCTTAAACTAACACAGTTCTTCCTTGAATATAACGAACTAAGCTACATCGGATTGAAACATTCAAATTTTGCTTACTAAGAAATTTGAATGATTTTGAAATCAAGAATTTGAATTTCATAGTTCTTTTGAGTTACATCGGACTTTCCTGGTTCTATTTCAAGTTTAAATTTCTCGCGGTACTTTGTCGTTTCGATTATCTTTTGCAGTTACGTCGTACCTTTTAGAATCTGACGTGGCATACTTTTTGAAAGTATCCGACGTGGCATACTTTTAAAATATTTATTTGACGTGTGAATTTTACGGCATACCAAAAATAGTGAATTGTATTTTTACTGATGTTTGTTGGCGTCTTTTTGTTCCGTGATTTCCGGGGTAACAATTTGTTACAGCGACGAGAAAAGTTCATCGCTACAGATTGAAGTTAAATCCAATAGTTCAATGTCGATTTAAGGTACACTAACGTTTCTTCATATGCTACACCATGAATCGCTATTAGTGTTAATTATTTATTTTGCCACTTTGAACATTTTTTCTCCGTACACATTTGTTTGATTTCCAGTTTGAGAGCGCCAACCACAAGCTGAGGCTTCAATTCCAACCGTCAGATCCACAATTCGACAAGTGTGTACGGAGAAAAGATGATTTAAGTGGCAAAAAAAACATCAACACTAATAACGATACACAATGTAACCTAACATTCACCAGTTTGATATCGAAACCTGTTCAATATCTATTTTTTTACATTGTATTCGAAATATTTGAGCGTCACGTCATTTTGTTTACAAAAAGTATATTATACAAACATTCTATGGGCAAAACGTATACTGAAAATGTGCTTCAAGTGACAGGAAATTTTGAACAATCGAACCTTGGTCATGTAACAAAACTATAAAGTTGCAAACCCGACTGAATGGTTCATGGATCTGTACACCGTGTATGGCTGTAAGGGTCAATAATTTTTTTCGCCACTTAAAACATCTTTTTGTCGTAGACATGTGCCTTATTTTGGATCTCACGGTTGCGATTGTAAAGTAAGATTTGCAGCTTCCAATAGGCGGTCTCAAATTGAAAATCGGACAAATGTGTATGGAGAAAAGATGTTATAATTGACGAAAAAGTTATTAAGTATTAACCCTAATAGGCTATTGTTGGGTATCCAAGACCTTTTGTTGATATTCGAGATATATCGATTTCAGGTACCCGATAATCGATATATAGCTTTGATATATCGAAAATCAAAATATCGTGATATGTTGCTGATATATCGCCGATATATCGTATCGCCGATATATCAGGGCATTAAAAAAAAAAAAACACATGTCTTGTAACAGTAATAGTGGATCGAACTTCTTCGTAAATGGGTATTTAGGTATTACGAAAATATAGTTTTGAATTTGATAAATGTCCGCGAAAGAATCGCACGATTTGGGGTTGTATTTTAAAAGATATAGTGATTGGTGTATTTAGGCGACAGCGCGAGGTCAAAATAACGATTGGGTGTTCATTGTTACGGGTTAAGGGTCAAACTATCCGTGGAATTTAAGGCGTACGTTTATAAAGTACTAAACGAAATCAATATTTCGTTTGGTACGCACGATGGTTTGTTTCGTACAATTTTTAGTACGAAACGTCACTTTCAGTTTATGGAATTTCGTAGGAAGTTTCGCGTGCGAAATTTGCGACGCATGTTTGTGCGAAGTTGCGTTTCGTTTGGCGAACACTTTTGCACGTAAATGTTACGCAGTGAAACGTCGCGTTTGATTGGTTAGAAATGCTACGTAGTTAGTAAGAGATTTCGCACGTTTTTGCATTGGTCAGTTTGAGTTATTGCTGATCAATGATTGGCCCAAGTAAAACCTGTTCAACGGAGCGTTGACTTTGGCCTGGCGAGTCCAAGGCGATGATAGATAAATAGTGAAGTCGAAGAGGAGAGTAAAAATCTTTTACTTTGGAAAAGTTTGTGGAAAATGTGACTGATTTTGGTCTTGAGCGATTAAAACCATATTGGAGCATTGGCATTTTGGCATTGAAATCTCTTACAAACTAAGTAGTGTTTTAATAGGTAAGAGATAGAATTATTAAGAGTGGAGAGTAGAGGAAAACACTTTAATAAGAAGGGTTTACCCACGAGGGCAAGAGACCAAGCTAATGTTATTTGGACAGAAGCTCCTTCTAATTTAAAGTTTATCCTTAGGTGAGTGCTTTCCAATGTGTGGAATGTGTGGTTGAAATAAATAGAAGTAATAGGATTTTCTGAGAGGTTAGAAATCCTATTACATATGGTATCAAAGCTTGGTTAGAAACCAAGGAGAAGTTTGCTCACTCGAATATCGACTGCTGTGACCGGTGAGGTTGCTCTAACCTATGTCGGTAGAACCACAATGTGAAGTGGTAGGGGATTGGAGGGAAACTGGGTGATACACTGCCAGCGGCCGCTGGTTAGATGTGGGGCGTGCTCAGGTCATAAAGACTAAGGCGGGGTGGGCAGTGTAGCCACCGCTGAAACTCACTCCAATTACTTAGAGGCCAAACAAACTTGCTTTCTCCTAGCAATGATTCATGTGTACAGGGAAGGCTTAAAGCCATGAAGGGTGAGGATGTGAGGATTAGAGAACAAAAGATCCAGATGTAGTGGGAAATGGGAAATTTGCTAATAGTGGATAAGGAAAGTGGAGCACTTTACTTCTTTAAGAGCAAATGAGTCCATAAATGACTTATGACTTTTCAAACCCTAAATTGTTACATTTGAGAGCTTTTCAATTTTGTTGTTGCAAAATTTATGGTTGAACCTTACCTTTAAGAGCTTTCAATTTTTCTGTTGCAAAATTTGTGGGGAAATTCTTACCTTTTTGCATCAATATTTGGGAAATTGAATAATTGAATTTGCACTAACTTACTTTCAATGTCTTATTGATTTCTCAACTTTTTATCTTTTTCAAAGGATTTGTTAAAGAGAAAAAGTATTGTATTGGAGCAATCAGAGGACTTTAAACCTGCAGCAAATTTCTTTGGGAAATTATATTCTATCTTTCTTGTACTCGATTTTATTTTTGTGATAATGGCAAATTCGGCATGGAAAATGCCTTAAATGTTTTGAAGAAATGTAGTGTGAAATTGGTCAAAAGATTTAATAATCATGCTGCTGCTGTGGATGAAACAATTTTTGAGTTGAAAAGTGAATTGAAGGATATTAAAGAAAATGAAAATGTTTCAAGTCAAAAATTGGATGAGCTAATTAATTTAATTCACACTAGAAATAATGTTAATGACCAAAAAGGTGAGAGTAGTAAGAAAAATGCCAATTTTAGGGAAGATAATCACGATACACCTAAGAAGATATGGGATCTGAAATTGTCTATCATTGAAGCACCATCATTTGATGGTAAGAAGATTGATGAGTTAGATGCTTGGATTTTTCATTTGGAGTATTATTTCGAATCTAGAAACTGTGATCGTGATGATTACACTTTTTTTTGCTGTTAGCTGTCTGAAAGGTGATGCTCAAATTTGGTATTACACTCAGAGGAGGTCTAATTTGATTCTTGATAATACTGATTGGGAAAATTTTTAAAACCGCGATCAAATCGCGTTTCTTGTCTGTCACTTATAAATCCAGAATAGGAAAAAAGTAAATCCATAATGGAAGAAAATTGGTTGAACTATAAGCAAACTGAATCTCTGAAGTATTATATTGTGGAATTTGACTCATCCAACATTCATGTCACAGGTTTGACTAATGAAATGGCTAGGAAGCAAACTGAATCTGTGAAAGATTATTTTGTGGAATTTGACTCATCCAACATTCATGTCATAGGTTTGACTGAAGAAATGGCTAGATTGCATTTTTTGAACTATCTAAATCGTATACTGAAATCAGGACTGAAACATCAAGAATTAATTAAGTTGAAAGGAATTACAAGATAAGTCATTGGAATTAGAGGATCAGTTCGGGTATAATCGTGAAACTCAATCACTCAGGGGAAATTTCAATAAAGTATCAGAGTGGGGTGAGGAGGAATTTGAGGAAGAAGGTCTGAATGCAGGTTTGGTTAATAGGCATAATATCTTCAGGGGAAATCAGAGGGGTGGACAAAGTGTTAATGCACAAAATAAATTTCAGAATAGACAAGGCTACATTAAGAGTCCTAAACCGAGCATTAATGCTCAGAAACCTAATTTTCCCATTCCCATATGCATTATTTGTCTGAAAAGAAGAGGTCATAGGGCATCAAAATATGGACAATTGAAGAAAATTAACTGTTATAACTGTGGAAAGGAGGGACATTTCAGCAAAGAATGCACAAAACCGAAGAAGAAAGTCACTTGTTTTAATTGAGGAGGTTCAGATCATTGCGCTAATGAATGTAAAGATAAGGGATCTCTTAAAACAGTTGATGTCAATGAAGGTCTTCAAGAAGATATTGCATTATACCTAGCTGAATAGGAAGTCCAGGAGGTGGAAAACATAAAAGACTCGCTAAAAATCCTCAATTGAGTCGATCACATCCAGAGGTTAAAGAGTTAACTCTAGAGGGCAAGTTAATGAATGGAAAGGATAGGATAGCTGAATTTATTATGGTGCTAACTACACTCCATAGTTTGAAAAATCCTTCTGATGAAACTTTTAACGATAGACCTATGTTAGGACAGTTAAGTAACGATGACACCAAACACAATTTGATCTGATTTGAGTCTTTAGTGGAAAGAAAACCATTGAGAGTTATGGTAGATTCAAGTGCAACATATAATTTTATTTCACATAAGTTTGTTGAGGAAAATAAAATTCCTACAATTATAAGGGAAAAACCTTTACATGTTCAAGTGGCAAATGGTAATAAGTCCACATTAGATTTACAAACTGACACAATAGAAGTTGATATCCAAGGTCATAAAATGACTGTTGTGTGTGAAATAATGAATTTGGGTAGTGAGGAGCTAATACTCGGAAAGCCTTGGTTAACTGAACATTACCCTCAAATTAATTAAGAAACTAGCACCTTGAAAGTGAAGTCTGAAAACGGTTGGAAGGTTTTACAAGCATTATCTTCGAAGAAATTGCATAGGAATCATAAAAATTACATAACCAAGTTAGGAGTGGAAGGTTTGATTTCTGCTAAACAATTTAAAAAGCAATTAAAAGATAAAACAAATCATACTTTCTTGTTATTTGTAACTAAGGCAGTTACTGATAAAGGGTGTGGGGAAACACTAACATTGATCTTATTGCTAAATCAGACACCACTAAAACTGGAATACAAAATTGGAAGCAACCCACTAATGTCACAAAAGTTAGATCATTTTTTGGATTGGCCACTTATTACAGGAAATTTATTGGGAACTTCAGTGTGATCGCCGCACCATTGACAGATTTACTTCGCGAGAAAGAGACGTTTTTGTGGGGAGCCGATCAAGAAAGAGCTTTCTAAGAACTAAAAGGGAAGTTGACCTTTGCCCCTACACTGGTCTATCCTGATCTTGCTGGGGAATTTGAAATTCTGATCACTACTGATGCATCTGATAAATGTCTAGGTGCAGTCATAAGTCAAAAAGTCGGCAAACATTTTCATCCTATTGCTTTTTAGTCGAGAAAATTTAATGATGCTGAAAAAAACAAACCGGCACAGGAAAAAGAATTATTTGCAATTGTTCATGCATTAGTGAAATGGCGTTGTTATTTGCATAATAAAGAATTTACAGTTCACTATGATAATAAGGCACTCGCTTATCTACAAGGATTACGTGATGCACAAATTATGACTGCAAACACGTTAGGTAGATGCAGAAATTAGCATATTTCAAAAATTAATTGAAAACATGTTCTTGGAAAGACAAATGTAATCGCATATCCTTTAAGTAGATGTTTTGAAATAACTGTGATGGTTCGCGATGAATTGTTTTTAGATGTTGTTAGAAATGGTATGATAAAGACCCTTATTTTGTAATGATTCGCAAAAATATTTCGAGAGGGAATTCTGACCTATTGAATGAGAGGTATGTCAAAAACTTTAGAATAGAAGATGGTTTACTGTATTTGCGAACCGGGGATAGGTTATGCATTTTTGAAATGGGAGACTTAAGAAAACAACTTTTACGAAAGCCCATGAGCATTTAGGACATCTAGGTCGAGATAAAACTTTTAGTCGGTTGAAGAGTAGATTGTTTTGGCCAGGGATGGCAAATGAGGTGTCGAAACACGTAGAAAGTTGTGTCCCTTGCCAACAGAGTAAACCTACTAACCAAAAGCCTAGAGGTCTCTTAAAACCTTTGGATATTCCCGAAAGACCATGGGAATTTGTCAGTATGGATTTTATTGTCAAGTTACCAGCTACATCTAGAAGAAATGACAGTATCAAGGTCATAGTCAATTGGTTCAGTAAAATGGCAATCTTTATCCCTTGCAAAACTACTCATTCAGTTGTAGATATTGCAAAGTTATATTTTGACAACGTGGTCAGACATCATGGAATTCCCTTGTCTATAGTCACAGATAGGGATTCTAAATTTACATTTGCATTTTGGAAAGAATTGCACCAAAATTAAAGCACTGAATTAAAAATGAGTACCTCTTATCATCCTCAAACAGATGGACAGACAGAAAGGATGAACCGTACACTGGAAGAAATGCTAAGAACTGTTTGCACTAGAGTTCACAACACATGGGAATCTAAATTGCCATAAATGGAATTTGCATACAATTCATGTAAACATGCTAGTACATGATTCTCACCGTTTGAAGTTGCATACGGATACCAACCGAGATAAGCATTAGACTTAATAACATGGATCACTCAAGAAAATAAGGGTTATGGAACGTAATTTTGGGAATACATTCAAACGGTTTGGAAAACAGTCCGAGATGCATTAGTGGAGGCAAAATGAAGGCAAGAACTAAATGGTAACCGCAAACGGGGTGATTGGATGGTAGGAACAGGTGACAAGGTTTGGCTTTCAACAACTTGTTATAGGTGCAAGATCGAGGGACAAGCGGATCCTACTGGTAAATTTTCTCCTAAGTACATCGTACCATTTACTGTAATTGAGATGATATCGTCAATTGCTGCCAAATTAGACTTTCCGCCTTCAACAAAAATTCATCCAATTATACAAATCAGCTAGTTAACACCAGCAAATCTTCGACCAACTGAAAGAGAATTGGAATTGGATCCCTCAATAATTATAGAACTTGAGGTTCACAGATAGGTAATAAATTGGGTTGGTCAACGGTTTAAGGTCGGCAATATTATATTCTGGCAAGTGCATTATCTAGGAAGGCCAAAAGATGAGTTAACTTTAGAAGATAAAAATTCTGATTTTTTGCAAAGGTATTGGAGGGATAATAATATAGAAGTCACGTCTTCAGAATAAAATGTGTTTTAACTGAGGTCATTTAAATATAAAGAGGGGATGATGTAACAGTACTAGTGGATCGAACTTGTTCGTAAATGGGTATTTAATTATTACGAAAATAGATTTTGGAATTTGATCGACGTCCGCGAAAGAATCGCACGATTTTGGGTTGTATTTTAAAAGATATAGTGATTGGTGTATTTAAGCGACAACGCGAGGTCAAAATAACGATTAGGTGTTCAATGTTACGGGTTAAGGGTCAAACTACACGCGGAATTTAAGGCGTACGTTTATAAAGTACTAAACCAAATCAATATTTCGTTTGGTACGCACGATGGTTCGTTTCGTACAATTTTTAGTACGAAACGTCATTTTCAGTTTATGGAATTTCGTAGGAAGTTTCGCGTGCGAAATTTGCGACGCACGTTCGTGCGAAGTCGCGTTTCGTTTGGTGCGCACTTTTGCAAGTAAATGTTACGTAGTGAAACGCCGCGTTTGATTGGTTAGAAATGCTACGTAGTTAGTAAGAGATTTCGCACGTTTTTGCATTGGTAAGTTTGAGTCCTTGCTAATCAATGATTGGCCCAGGTAAAACCTGTTCAACGGAGCCTTGACTCTGGCCTGGCAAGTCCAAGGCGATGATGGATAAATAGTGAAGTTGAAGAGGAGAGTTAAAATCTTTTCCTTTGGAAAAGTTTGTGGAAAATGTGACTGATCTTGGTCTTGAGTGATTAAAACCAAATTGGAGCATTGGCATTTTGGCATTGAAATCTCTTACAAACTAAGTAGTGTTTTAATAGTTAAGAGATAGAATTATTAAGAGTGGAGAGTAGAGGAAAACACTTTAATAAGAAGGGTTGAGCCACGAGGGCAAGAGACCAAGCTAATGTTATGTGGACAGAAGCTTCTTCTAATTTAAAGTTTATCCTTATGTGAGTGTTTTCCAATGTGGATGTGTATTTTCCAATGTGTGGAATGTGTGGTTGAAATTGATTGAAGTAATGGGATTTTCTAACAGGTTAGAAATCCTATTACAAGTCTCCAAAGTCACGTGCCTTTGGACAAGGTGACAGTAAAATCTAGTGTTGTGTATCGGTAAAGATATTGCCGATAACCGATATGGGCATTTTTATGAGTATGTAATAATCGATATATTGTTATGATATATTGTTATCGGTGTTATCGCTGATAAATAACCGATATTTTTCGGTTATTATTGGCGATAACACCGATATCGATAACTATCTGCGATAACTGTACAGACCGCACAGATAAGTGTACGGCCATTACACTCAACTGTACATGTTTTTCCCCGGACGTGTACAAGCACAGAAAGTACAGTAGCCGCCATGAGATATGTACAGTTTTTGATACAGATCTAGTAAACTCGATTTACCTTTCACATCCGACGCCATGGCTTTGTCCCTTTATTCATTGAGATCCACTCGGGACCTGCCACGTGTCAATATGTTGGCTTTTTTTGCAGAAGCTGCCAATAGAGTCATTCCGGTATGCTGTCGCTCACGCTGGTCGTCCGCTCGTGTTTTCTCATTCCAAGTCGTCCGTTCGATTCCGACGGACGCAAAATGTTATTTTGCGTCCGTTGTACTTTGTGTCCGTCGTCCTTTTTCCGTTCCATGTTCACCAGTTTGTCAGTAAAATTCTGTACGTTTCGTAAACTTTCTGTTCAGTTAACCGGCCAACATTTATGTGCTAAGTTTCCCGTGATAAATTGCAGCTAAACAAAGACGGAACAGATACTTATACGTGGCATGCCACCCTATATAAAGTCAATAATATAATACAATTTGTTATAAAATACTATTGTATGCATACTATATTTTTTTTAAGTTTTCGCCGATATGGAATTTGTTGGTCTCAGACCGATATATCAGAACCTCTAACCGTTCGATAATTGATAACTATCGGTATCGGTGTTATCGCGATCATTTTCTTACCGATACACAACACTAGTAAAATCGTTTCTGAAAAGAAATACGGTTTTTTCTTGAAAGTCAGCAGAGTGAATGAGATCTCTGAGGTACTTTGAGGTCGTACACTTGCAAAGAACACGTACATAATACGCAAGTACGGATTTCCATACAAAAATGGTCGGTTTTCAAATCTTTGACGATTTTAAAGATTTGATCGTTAACTTACAAGGAACCAATAAAATCAGAACACGTATGTAAAAACTTGTTTACAGATGATACACGATGTAACCTAGGCTTTTGTAATACATAAATTTCATAGATGTCCTATACGCATAAAACGCACGGAGTAAACTAACGATTACTACGTACAGTGCGCATAAAACAATTTCAACATTTTAAAATTCGTAGGCAAAATTCGTACTTTTGTTTTACTTTTCAAATTTAAATATTTAAATATTCAATACCATAAAAATTGAAACGTGGAACCAACTACACCGCGAATCATTATTAGTGTCAAAGTTTAAATAGTTTTGAAGAAAATTTATCGTACTTGATGCTAATTAAGAATTTGAAATTTTTCAAAAAAAATGTGTATTCTAATTTCGGCATTAATGCTAATTTGGGAACAGCAAAATGGAATATTCGCCGTACGATTATATACATTAATATATGTATCCGTACAAAATATAAGAAATCGTAGGCTGTCGCGAATTTAAAAAATCTGTTCATGCCATACTAATTTACGTGTCAGACTAATTCATTTTTTTTGAGCGCACGTTCCTATGCGTGCGCGTCTGATTTAATTCATTTTTTGTAAATTTTCACTTGAAAAGGTACATTTATGTACGGTCTAACATCGACTGTACACCACACTATTTAGATTTTATTGTACTTTCGGGCTTTACGCTATTTTGTACGGTACCTTAATTAACGTCAAGGAAAAATTAAAATCATGTATCCTATCAGTATATAAATAAGAGTCTTTCAGACGCCTTTGTGGAAAGCCTTATATAGGCGGTGTGTCTGTCAAGGATTTTTTCTGTCCGAGGTACGGAAGGCCGTACCGTTGGCACGATGTAGCTTGCCGCCCGTCGCTGTGCAAGCCGCTGTAGCGCTGGCATAATTCCACGCTGCCGCCCGCCGGTTGGCGTAATGCTACGCTGCTGCCGCTGGCGTAATTCTACGATGCCGGCAGCTGGCGTAATTCTACGCTGCCGGCCGCTGGCGTAATTCTACGCTGCCGGCTGCTGGCGTAATTCTACGCTGCCGCCTGCCAGCTGGCAGTTTTCTACGCTGCCGGCCGCTGGCGTAATTCTACGATGCCGGCCGCTGGCGTAATTCTACGCTGCCGGCTGCTGGCGTAATTCTACGCTGCCGCCTGCCAGCTGGCAGTTTTCTACGCTGCCGGCCGCTGGCGTGATTTTACGTAATAAATTTTTGCTAGCGTCGCATTATAGAGCGCCATACCAATGGCGTAATATAAAATTGCCAACCGTCGCTGTGCAAATCGCCGTACGGCTGGCGTAATGTTATACTGCCAACCGTCGATGTGCAAATCGCCATACAGCAAGCATATTGTTACGCTGACAGCCGTCGGAGTACAGACTGCCGTATGGCTGGCGTAATGTTACACTGACAACCGTCGGTGTACAGACGCCGTACCGCTACAGTACTGTAGCGTTGCCTGTGTCGCGGTAAAGTCAACCGTACGGCTGGCACAATGTAGCATTGTCGTGCGTCGCGGTGCAAACCGCCGTACGACTGGCACAATGTACACCGAGAATCGTTATTAATGTCAAAGTTTAAATATTGTTGAAGAAAATTTACCGTAATTGATGCTAATTAAGATTTTTTTTTTTTTTTTTTAAAGGTGTATTATAATTTCGGCTTAATGGTAATTTGGGAACAGCAAAAATGGAATATTCGCCGTACGATTATATACATTAATATACGTATTTGTACAAAATATTAGAAACCGTACGCCGTCGTGAAAGTTAAATATCTGTACAGGTCAAGCTAATCTACGTGTCATAATAATCCCGTTTTAATCCCGTTTTTTTTGCGCACATTCTTAAGAGTGAGCATATGATTTAATTCATTTTTTGTAAAATTTTCACTTAGAGAAGTACATTTATGTACGGTCAAACATCGATCGTACATCACACTATTTAGATCTTATTGTATTTTCGTTCTTTACCCTATTTTATACGGTACCTTAATTAACGTCAAAGAAAAATTAAAATCATCTAATCCTATTTGAGGAAAAAAATCAAAATTTAAAAAACCCAAATTAGTGACTTTGACACTAATAACGATTCACAATGTAGCGTTGTCGTGGGTCGCAGTACGGACCGCCGTACCGCTAGCACAATGTAGCGTTGTCGTGCGTCGCAATACAGAGCCGTACGCCTGACACAATCTAAAGTTGCCAACAGCCCCCAGCAAAGACTACCACCCGTACCGGCCCCTAAAAAAGCGTCGTTAAAAGTAAGTGCGGTCCGCCAAAAGTGACGCATAGCGTGCAGATTGACCATAGATGTCCCGTGCGCATAATACGCACGAAATAAACGAGCGAATACTATGCACGATACGCATTTAACGTTGAATAAAATGTTATAAAATGCGTATCTGCCTATGTAGCAATACATTTTTGTACATTTCTTGACGATGTCCCTACACTTTGCACCTTTAAGGGTTATTTATAGGATTTTTAGGGCTTTAGAGTACCTTTCCTTACATTCCGTATGTTTCAGTATAACTGCCCCACACTTTTCATACATGTAAGTACATCGTCCGTAGTTTCCATACCTGTTAAGGTTACATATTTTAGGGTTTGTAGGGTTCATTTCCGTACAGTCCCGTATATTTCAATACAGCTACGCTACACTTTTCGTGCAGTTACGTACAGTGGTCGTACATTTTCGTACATATTAGGGTAATTAAAGGGGGGATTTTAGGGTTTTTAGGGTACATTGTCGTACATTCCTTTATACTTGAGTACGACTGCCAAAAAATTGTTTTACCATTAGGTTTTGTATGGTACACTTTCCGTATATTACTGTACATTTTTGTTAATTTTCTGTACATTTTAAGATTTTTTCAGGATTTTCTATGATTACGCTCTCCGTACATTTTCGTACATGTTCGTACAGCGGAAACTAAACGGATTTTAAGAAAAGTATAAAAGTCGCGAATACTACGTTAAAATCGGAAAAAAATCAAAATCCGTACAAATTGGACAATTATGGCTCAAACCATTACATTGGCTAAAAACTGTATACAAGCATAAACACACACAACACGAAACTCGCCCGTGTAACGGGCTCATTTTGTCTTGTTTGAAAAAAAAAACAAAAGACCGGACAAGAGACGCAAAGGCAAAGCGCAACTTCCTCAATCGTGAAATGGTACAGGGTGGAAGGCGGCGTCTACAATGTCACGGTAAGACATGCGACGTCACACAAGCAGTTCCAAAAAATAACGTTCGACAACACAGATTGTAGACGTTGACAACCGTCACAGGTATTGTCGACGTATAAAATCGTCACAAACGTAACTTACGATACGTTCTTACACATAGGGACACTTGAAAAGCGGGTCCGCCGGATCCGCGCTAAAATACAAAGTAAGTTCGCTAAGTTACAAGTACATGGGGACATACCCTTAGAAACAAATTTGTAAGTGACGAAAATATTATTTACCCAAATAGCGATGCACGGTGTAGCTGCGAGCGGCGGAATTTATGGCGTCTCCAACGGCCGCTTCCTTCTGATGACGAGGTGGAGGAGAGATAAAAAATACGAGCGCGCAAATGAAGCAACGTATTTTATTTTTAATGTCCGTACAAATTTCCGTACAGTGTGACGTACGAAATTTACGAAATTTACGAAACAAGCGAATACTACGTAGTTTTCGGGAAAAAGTCCAAAACCGTACGAATTGGACATCTATGATAAATTTTGCTGTCGTACTATTACAAAGACCTCCCGATGTAACCATACCCCAAATAAATAATTATATGAATTACAGAATTAGTACTTTTTTGTTGGTTACATTTTGCGGCGTCTACCTTTAAGTCACGGGACAAAAATCACGTCGTACGTGGCGTATCAGACAATTTGTCTTTTTCGCTAAAATACATATTATATAGAAATATAAAATATTTAACTTAAAAAAATACTATATATCGCGATATATATCGCGATGGTTTATATTGGTCTCGTTACGATATATCGAATATTCTGCTCGATCGATATTAGATATATTGAATATCGAAATTATCGCGATATGGATTTACCCGATACCCAACACTAATAATAGCCATACACGGTGTGCCGCGATTGTCCGTTCTGATACGGTTACATAGTCGAATAATTTTCTAAATTGTGGACTCCCGCCGAAGATTCAGTCAATCCCAGCCGTCAAACTGCGAAGCGAATCTTAAATGAAAAGATAACCTTAGGATTCATAACAGAAATGACGGAAAGGTCAAACTTAAGAGATCTGAGTTGGCACGCAGTCGGTGCTGTCGCCCTTAAAACCATAAAAACAGAATCCAAAGTTCACATTTTTGTACACTTTTCCGATCCGGGTAGAATCGAATCAAAATCTGCTGTTAGCACAATAATAGTGGATCTAAATCTAATGAAAAATATCACATAATCCGTACGGGTGACACATGTTCATAAATTCCTAAAACGGCAGCATGTAGCAAAGTTTCCACGGCAAGCGTATTGTACTCGCGAAGCGAAAGACGGCAGGATGGAAATGGGCCGAAAGACACCTCGGCCTTTTTACGGTAACGCAGTTCTTTGTGGACGAAGCATAGTTTGTCCTTGTGAATCATGACACCAGCGAACGGCGGACCCGGGCGTACGTCACTGTACCTTCCAGTCAAAAGGACTCGTCGCCGGTTTTGTCACGCAGGGAAATCGCCTTCGTGACGAAGATCCTGTCGTATGTAATGATTAGCGAATAACGAGATGTTTTTTTTGTTTAAAGTCCGATGGCGATTTACCCTAACTAACAAAATACGGTTTGTGGAATCCAAAAATTCAAGACAATTAGGCTGCGGCCCCATGTGGCTAAGTTCGGGTTTTTTCTGTCGTTTTCCTTTATAACTTAGCGCTGTACTGCCTAAGTTGCGACCGTACGAAGAAATCGCAAATTTGTAAAGTACAATTTGCGTCATTCTTGAACTTAGGATGTACGAAATTTTGTCGTCTTGCGGTTTTTCGACCCACTGTCACGTCATTTTCAAGCTTATCATAAAACACATCGGCACTGTGTTTTAAGCTAAGCAAATCCGTCTACACCAATCTGAAAATATATTCCCACGTGTGAAAAGATTTTAGAAGTTTTGACGACGAAAAAAAGTACAGGGTTTGTTTGTTTTTGTCGGCTTGCATGTTGTACGGTTTTTTTTTTGCAGGGGTCTCGACGCTGCAGTGTCATTTCACGCAAAGTTGAAAAGTCTGCGAACGTGAAAAATCTGCGAAGTAATGGCGGCCGGACGGGAGAGGTTTACGTCAAGGCATTTTGCACAGCCACGGGTGCAAGGCTGTACGTCAACGATGTCTCGCAAAGACATGCGACATACCAAATCCGCAAATCGTTTCAAAAATTACGATGTGTCTTGCGACGCTTCAAAAAGTTTCAAGAAAATATGGTGCGTCATCACAAATTGTACACGGTGACAGCCGTCACGGGCGTTGTCGACGTATACAATTGTCACAAACTTAAGTAATAATTTCGAATGAACACATAGAGACACTTGAAATCCGGGTCCGCCGGATCCGCGCTAAAATACAAAGTAAGTACGCTAAGTTACAACTACATGGGGCCGCAGCCTTATTTTCTTGCCATGGCACACATTTTCGGGCAGTTGAAAAAAACTGAGAGTCCATCTAAAAGATTCTGGAACACGATTTTATTGCTGCCTATGAACACGTGGCTGAATATTATTGGCCATTTTCTGTTGTATAAAAATATCTCAATTTTTTACACAAACACTATTTTGCTAAACTTTCCATCCCGTACCGTCAATTTTTTGAACCGGGCGTCAGGTTGTTTTCTGTTACGAATATGTACTTCAGGGTCTCAATCATGATTTAGAGTACAGAAAGGCCTTCCACTCGTCCTTTTATATATTTTTTATGGATTTAAAATAAAAGTACACAAATCATGATAAAAAAAATCAGGCTGCTGTACTTTACCACGGAAACAAGTCCTCTAGATGTGCTTCGTCCATATTCAAATTTTTACCTTTTTCCGGGAGGAATCACAGTCCGTCAGTCCAATTGCTGTACGGCACATTTGACATTTCCTGATAATACGCCACGTCTCGTATTTGTCCTGCTTGACATCAGATTCTATTCCAAAAAGAGCCACGTCACTTACCGTACCTTTTCGCTATCAATTTTGTACAATCTCACAGCAGTCAGATCGCCGATATTCCCTAAGCAAGGACAGGCTGTCGTTTAACTTTAACTTAACCTGTCATCTACATAGAATATCGCACCCCAATTTCTTCCAAAATTGTCTTCTTCGAACGGATCTCGTACCAGCATAGCCTGTTCCCACATAAGCTGCTCCGTATATATGTACGGTTAAAGCCAATTTTGGATTATTACCGTGTACCATTGACGTCTCAGTTTATCTTTCTTCCTTTCCTAAACGACATAAGTCGCCACTTGCAAAGGCGGTGTAACACCGAAATTTATGCCCAGCCTCTGATTGGCTTTAAAAATCCGTATGCTGTCCAGACACTTACCGTACAAAATAGTTTCCCGCCAAGCTGCCCCATTTCTCCCGCCGACAAGTCGTGAAGCACGCCAATGCCGCCGCCCGTTTGAGATTCTCCCGTATAGGTGTACCTTTCCAAAGATGTCCTTTCGGCCGATGTAACCACTGAATGTACGAGGCGTGTACTTACTAGAATTCTGTCACCATCTTTCTCGCCCGGATTTGGCATCCCATTTCCCTATTAATTAGTTTTCCTTCACAACAAGTTCCAACCACATATTTAATAATCCCAAGTCTAATTTGGAGCCCTAATATATCCTTTTAAGTCCAACGACACTTTTAGTAGTGTTGGGTATCGAGGACTGTTTGCCGATATTCGATATATATCGAATTTCAGGTACCCGATAATCGATATATCTCTTCGATATATCGATAATAAAAATATCTCGATATATCGCCAATCAGAGGTCGCAAACGGTCAACCGAGACCGTGACTGACCGTTAACCGACCGCCCGCGCCGGATCCGGAACGGATTCGGTTGCCAAATTTTGAGGGCCGGGCGGTTGCGGTCGGTTGATTCACCAAAAAAAAAAAAACGGTCGGTTACGGTCGGTCAACCAAAAAACCAAAAAAAAAGAAAAATTTGTACTGTCCATACAATCCAACATTATTGTACTTTGTACTCTTTTGGTATCATGGAAGTACGTGACATCACGACTAGCGTCGCAAATCTGACACGGTAGTAACACTATTTTTTTCGCAAATCTTAGGGAATGCGACAAAGCGTCGCAAATCTGACACGGTACATCGCGAATCGTTATTAGACTATAGAAATTATTAAAGTAAAGAAAAAATTAGCGTCATTCATTCAAATTTAGTGCCAGGAGACGTGGCAGATTATGGTCCATGTCCTTAAATAGTGTAGTTTGTTATACTTAAGGTATCAATGATAAAATTTTGGGGTGCTGATATTGAGTACATAAGGCTAATAACGATTCACGTAGTACACTATTCATTTCGCAAATCTTAGGGAACGCGACAAAGCGTCGCAAATGTACAACGTTAGTAAACACTATTCATTTCGCAAATCTAAGGGAACGCGACAAATCGTAATTATTGGCTTATTCATACGTCGTACATTAGATAATTTTGTACTTTTTCGGTTACGAGCGGGCACGGTTACACCGCGAATCGTTATTAGTGTTGAGAAATTATTAATGTAAAGAAAAATGAGCGCCATTCATTCTAATTTAGTGCCAAGAGACGGGCGATTATATCCACGCCCTTAAATAGTGTGTATTCTCATTTAAGGTATTAATGCCGTAATTCAAAGTCACATAGAGTCATAACGCCACTAACCATCGCCGTGTAGCCAGAGGAACGAGCCCCCCGTTAACTTTTATTTTCGTAAACGTCGGCCGGTTAACGGTTAACAATTTTGGAGCGTGACATAACCCGGTCGGGCGTCGGCTACTCAGATTTTGAAAAAAATAACGGTCGATTTCGGTTATGTAAAATTTTGACTTTTCGACCTCTGTCGCCAATATATCGTCAATATATCGTATCGTCGATATATCAAGGCATTTAAAAAAAAATGAAAATTTCCACAGGTCTCCAAAGTCACGTGCCTGCGGACAAGGTGACCGTAAAATATTTGCCGAAAAGAAATACGGTTTTTTCCTGAAAGTCAACAGAGTGAAGGAGATCTTTGAGGTACATTGACGTGGTACACTTGCGAAATATATGTACGTAATACGCAAGTACGGATTT
Organism: Zygnema cylindricum; assembly: GCA_037447655.1. Lineage (NCBI taxonomy): Eukaryota > Viridiplantae > Streptophyta > Zygnematophyceae > Zygnematales > Zygnemataceae > Zygnema > Zygnema cylindricum. The sequence continues at coordinate 18,172 of JBBHKE010002445.1, read as the reverse complement.
CCATACGAAAATGGTCGGTTTTCAAATCTTTGACTATTTTAGAGATTTTATCGTCAACTTACATGGAACCACTCAAATTAAAACACGTATGTAAAAACTTGTTTACACACAATACAGGATGTAACCGAAGCCTAGGCACTTACCTTTAAGTCACGGAAAACGAAAATCAGGTCGTAGGTGGCGTATCAGACAATTTGTCATTTTCGCAAAAATAACATATTATATACAAATATAAAATATTATATTTAAAAAATACTTTATATCGCGATATATATCGCCATAATTTATGTTGGTCCCGATACGATATATGGAGGATTCTGCTCGATCGATATTCGATACATCGATTATCGAAATTATCGTGATATGAATTTACCCGATACCCAACACTACTTTTAACCATAGTTAAAGAATAGACGTTTTTATGGTAGGCCTTTGGTAGGCCCACAAAATTTGGCACAAAACTCGCGTAGAGTAGGCATATTGTATATGTGTGCGTTTGTGCTCACTCTTGTACGAACGTACGAATCTGACGTATGATCATAGTACAACGCACGCCGCCGGACGAGTTTTTTCAGCAAATTGACACGGCGTAAGATGAGTTATGTTATGGGCTTTTCATGTGATCTTCTTAGATCGCTCCTTTGATCAGCGACCGTCTGATCCTCGAAATCTGACGGTTTAAATAAAAAATCTTTTAAACTCACAAAATTTTGTTTTTTTGTCCAAATGTTTTTCAAAATTTAGACATGACGTTTAATTCTCTATCGATCGATGTGTAACTCAACCCTATTACTATTTTTTTTTCATTTTGCGACCAATTCAATATGGGTCTTAAGGTCATATTGTATGTTTTACATACAACAGGCATATTGTATGGGCCTACTTTCACCTACTTTTGAACTATGTTTTTAACTCTTGCTTTTCTAATTTTTATCACCAATTTAACTCCATTTCGCACGCTTTTATCTACCTTTGAGATTCTAATTATATTGGGATCTATGGGTACAGAAAAACCTTGGCTTACCTGTTAAGTCTACTTCATGTCTTGGCTATAACCTCCTCTCTCATATAAGACAAACGTTGAGAAAGACAAAAACCACTCTCTCACTTATTGGACATATTGATTACCTCCTCCAAAATAGAAACATATATAAACACAATATTGCCAATAGCTTCCAAACCTTGTACAAAATGCCTTTGGCACTATATATGGCTTGTCCGTTTTTTCAGCAAAGGATTATTCACCAATGCCACACTACTCGTGAAGTTATATTGATTTTGAAATACTTGAGTAGTACACTTAATTTCGCCCAACATCTCATTTATCCTAATTGAAGCCTTAAAATTGTGACATGTAGTCATACATTCCTATTCCGTCGAATGGAGTGGCATTGCGGTTGGAGCTTTGAGCTCTAAAATACCGCAACTCTTCGAAAAACAAATGCGTCATTGGACCTTAACTTTTCGACTACACTGAAATAATGAAAATACTCTAATGAATTTGAACTCGGTTATAACATAGGGCCCTAATTGATCTTCTATACTAAGTATGAAAATATTACCTTTACTACCTCTCGGTGGACCTTCTATGAGCCAAAAAAAAATCGGTTAACAAAAGTAACCTCCCCTATAATGTCAAGATAAGTCTCGACGCTCAAGTACACGAGGCATCAAATAGCCTCGCAATACTGGACGTGATAAACACATTCATTCTAAAATCGTGCATCTATAAATTTGCGTCCGACGGCGGAAAAAACGATTTTGGGTCAAGCTTGGATAACCACTCTAATACCTCATTGTAAAATTGATTTTAACTCAACTTGATAAATCCCCATTTGTCGTGAATCACTTTAATCGCAAGTTTATAACAACCTTCCCCTAATTTCGTGTCCTTAAAGTGTAATATAAGGTAATGCATCAATTTGTTGATTTGCTGCAACCTTTCACAGGCCATTGGGAAGTCATCCACGCAAAGTGACAAATATTTCCGGGTTTGCTTCTTTTGCTTTCATGTCAAATTTTATTCCCCCGCTTTGTAACTCTGAGACCTCCATAGGACCTCAGAGTAGGCAGCTCACACGAAGCCTCTAGGATAACCCTGACCCCTTTGTCTTTCAGCAAGAATAACTGCCACCCTGGCAAACAAAAACTCAGACCACCTTCACCCCTGTAAAGGCAAGACTCCCCTGAGTCTATAGCAAAAAGAATCTCTGAATTTGCTCCCCTGAGCAGTAAGTTATGAAGGGTCAAAGTTGACCTTTTGTACAGCAGCTCTCTGGGAGAGAGGGTCCAATCTATCAAATTTTTCTAAGTCCTATCTCTCTCTAAACTCTATCTACTGAAGTACGGCACCAATCATAATAGTGTATCGTACATAAGGTACAAGTGCCGATGTACTTTATGTACGGATATTGTACAACATGGCCAACAAGTCGACACATGCCATTTTTGGATTCGTTCTTGGAATCCCAAGAGATGTCGCAATCCAATGTGATTTTGCCACGTGGCAATTGACGTGACGTCAACCGCAAACCGCCGAAAACCTATTCCACGATCTCGGCATGCTTCGTGGCCGTCCGATTAAGCCGGATTACAATCGTGACCGTCATAAATACTTCCGCAGTATTTGTTTCGCTTTCTAAACAAAATGCGCAGTATTCGTTTCGGATGTTTCGTACGCTGTACTTTACAAAGTGTGTCTATGTTTAAAGATCCGTTAAATGAAATAGACTACGTGTCAACATTTAAATATCTATTAAACTATGTATCTTCAAGCATGATGGCATACTAAATGGCTAAGGCTACAGGCTAAGTTGACGGGCGGTAGGTACTAGGTTAAAACCCTAGTTCCGTCAATATACATTTTAGTAAATCTACCAAAATCTATAACCCGTAACTCTATCTCTAATCAGCATAGGCAGCCATGGCTCTAGCTCCCTCTTCAACCTTCAGTGACTACGACAAGTGTGGGAGCTGAAGAGAGAAGTTAGAGGCAGACTGCCTCGGCTTCTTTTCTGCATTTTGCAAAACCTAGAAAATACTAAAATAACCTTTTATTTCTACACGCTTTTCGTTAGAAACCAAAGTTCAACAATGCTTTACGAAGACGCACGTATCAAGTATGAAACTGAATGTGCTCCATTGCCCACAAAAATCGCAGATTTCAAGCTAATGTAGATAGTGCCGACTCCAAGTTGATATAAACCCAAATGATTGACCCCTTGACAATATAGCTTCACCCCTGTGAAATAAGACTTTTTGTGTGCTCAGTTCCACCACAGAATGCAAAGTTAGAATATGAGTTTTTGACACATTCACCCACTTTGACTTTCCCTTAGAATGCAGCCACCAAGGCTGGCAAAAGCTCTGACCAACTACACCCTGTGTAGCTTGGATTCCCTTGAGTCCGCAGCAAAAAGATTCACTGAAAATGGTCAAGTAAATTGATAGTTATGAATGGTCAAAGATGACCTTTTGTACAAGAGCTCTCTCGGAGAGTGGCTGCTACCTACTAAATTTTCTAAGTCGTATTCTCTCTCTAAAACTCTATCTATTGACGTACGGCACCAATCAAATTACTGTGTCGTATAGAAAAGTACAGGTACCGATGTACTTTTTGTACAACCATCGTACAACATGGCCAAAATGTCGACACGTGTCAAATCCGGATTTGTTCCCGTAATCTCCGGAGTTGCCGCAATCCAATGTTGTTGCGCCACGTGTCACTCGAGGTGGCAATGACCGTAAAACGCCCAAAGTACCTATTCCGCGATCGCGGGGCTTATCGCGGCCGTCCGATCAAAACCGACTTTAATTCTAACCGTTGAAAATGGGTGCGCGGTATTTGTTTCGCGGTCGAAACAAATGCGCGGTATCATTTTCGTAATGTACATAAGACAGTTCTTTATTTGAACTGTTTCTATGTACTTAGAATCAATTCGTCTAGTTAAATGAATTGATCTACTTGATAACATTTATATGTTTATCAAACCTAACATTACTTAGCAGTCGTCCTAGACTAATTGGATAAAGCATCCGGTTAACGACTACCTTGACGGACGACAAGTTCCATGTTTAAATCCTGGGTCCGTCAACTGTCTTTATGGTAAATCTACCCACTCTATTCCATGTCTTCTCTATAGGACCTAGGCAGCCATGGCTCTATATCCTCTGTCCAGCCTTCAGTGACTACAACAAGTGTGGGGGCTGGGAGAGGGGAGTTAGAGGCAGACTGCCTCTGCTCTTTTCCTATCCTAACACAGACCTAGAAAATACTAAAATATCAACAAAGTAATAGGCCCTAGCTTCAATACATATAGTGACTTTCGAAGACATTGTAACGTAACTTGCGAAGCAATGAAGCTTTTTTATACCTTCATATTCACCTCTTTTTCTAATTCATTGTTAAGAAATGTCATGCCTATGCCCATTTGGTGGACACAGCAGATTATCGGATACCCGAAAAAAGGCCCATATCGGTTATCGGCAAATCCTTACCGATACACAACACTAGTTAATTCACCAAAAGCGTGAAAAAATCTTTGAGGTAAAATATTATTTAACGCTCCCTTTCGCTAGCCTGATACTGGATTTTTAAAACATTAACAACAAAGTTTTTACGATGATATAGTGCGCACTTAAAATTATGACATTTACGTACACTTTTACAGTTTATAGTTTTCGTCCGTTAGTGCAAATTTTTTGTTCAGATTTTGCGCGTAACAAATTTTTGGCGATTTGTGACGTCTAAACACAAGCCTACGTGGTCATACTAAAGATAAAGCACACGAGTAAAAGGTTGTTTACTGGTAGAACATAACGGAGGATTCTGCAATATACCACTAATAGTAAACGAGCTTGTATTTTTACTGGGACCACCTACGTCCTTACTGATCATTACCGTACAAGTTTTTTTTTAAATGGCCTTTCTCAAACAGGTGTACCTCGGCCAAAATCTAGCCCGTTAGGAATAAATATGCTAGAAAAAATTATGACTCTTATTATTTTCGGCCCTTTGTTGTCATTGCCACTTGGAGACAGCGAAAGCGCGTGCGGTTGTCGTTTTGCGTCATTCTTTTCATAAAATATTGCAAGACAGAATGGGAAGCCAAAAAAATGTCGTACAATGTAAATGTTTGAAATATTTGTCCGTTTGTCCTTTAGCTTTAAAACCGCGTTAATTCCCAAAGGATGGGAAGCTTTTGAGCCTTTCCATACAGTGTCATCACACAGGTTGTCAGGTAAGAGCGTTGTTTCATTAGGCGGTCTCAATAAACGTACAAAATTCGTTTACTAGAGCTATCGATCCATGGTTTCGGGCCAGTAATCGACATTTTATTAGCGTGGCACACTATGATTTGTCCACGTAATAGATGGATACGATTCTGGTAATCCTCAAGGAATCTCTGACAGCAAATTGTGACCACATATTTGTTACCAGCGAAGGAAAGGAATGTCTCGTACGACATATACAATAAAATTTGTACAAGCGGGCGAAACTTAAGATTTGTAAAAGCAAACGAAAATGTCAAAATGGTCAGTGGGTAGCAATAGAAAGCGTGAAGCAATAACTTCCGTCAAAGATTTTCTTGCTGCTTCTGGTGGCCTCGCTTCCTCCCTGGCGGAATGCACATGTCATATGGGATGTGTACTGATCTGGTCGCGCGGTCGTCATGGATATTTTTTCACTTTTCCACAAGACATGATGCTATTCGTTCAGGCGCATAAATTGACCTACTCAAGGTCACTTGTTGCGAATTGAAAGTGTTAGACGATGACGTATCCCACGGTCCACGTTTACGCCCATAAATGTGGAGAATCGAATTGCTCATTTAGTATGCTTGTTTTTCTGACATCTTATTTTTTTAGGTACGACACTTTACGAAATAGTACGACTTTTAGTAAACGACATTTTTCCCTAATGGAACAATACCCTAACCCGTAGTAATTAACACGTGGGAGATATTTTTGCCGTTTTTTTGTTATTTTTGCCTCCAAAAACGCAAAAGTACAAGAGGCGTAAATTTCAAAACGGAAAATTGAAAATTTGTCTGCGTTCGTACACAAATTAAGGACATGCGACGTAAAAGAAAAAAACAAAAATTTGCAATTGTCTCAAGGAAAAAGCTGACACGTGCATAATTTAAACTTGTACGTATCTATCGGTAAGGATTTGCCGATAACTGATATGGACTTTTTTTCGGGTAGCTGATAATCGATATGTTGGTATGATATATTGATATCAAGGTTATCGCCGATAAATAACCGATATTTATCAATTATTATCAAAGACAACACCGATATCGATAACTATCGGCGATATCTGTATAGACCGTAAAGATAAATGTCCGGCCGTTAGACGCAACTGTACGTGTTATTCCCCAAACGCGCCGAAGACATTGTCCCCCCCGATTTCGGTAAAAAATCGCAATATTTCCTTCATTATTTATTATTTAAGGGGGTTTTACTTGGTTTTACACCCTCCCATACTCGTCCAAAATGTCCTTTTGACTATTATTTTTTTTTGCAAGGTTAGTTACGCCCCCATATCACTTCCATAGTGGTAGTAAATGGCAGAACTATGACAGATTCATTCGTCTACTCTGTTCGTCTTTACGACTGTTTTTCGAAAAAGTTTGATATAAAAATTTACAATTTAATTTAATTTTTATGTTTCAGAAATATAGTTTTAGAACTATAAAGTATTGTTTTAAGTTTGTGGACGTTTATGTGTTGCGATGCCCGTAATCAATTTCAGTTAAATAGGTACAGAACAGATTCATTATACGTGGCATCTCACGCTATATAAAGTAAATAATATAATACAATATGTTATATAATACTATTGTATACATACTATATTTTTTAAAAGTTATCGCCGATATGGAATTTGTTGGTCTTTGATCGATATATCGGGACCCTTGACTGTTCGATAAACGATAACTATCGGTATCGGTGTTATTGCGATAAATTTTTAACCGATACACAACACTAATAGAAAGAACGATTTAAACCATCTGGATGCACAGAAACAAAAAAAATCAAGGTAAAAACGAAAGCGAAAAATTGAACGCGGGGAGGCAAACAATGGGAAAGAAATTACAGTAACATATAACATAAAGGCATTGTAAAGGAAAAAAAACACAAAAACAATAATATAATAGCGCACCCGCTAATGTTAGCCAAAAATTATTAAATTATATTGGTCCGCTTTTTAGTCTTCGGCATAGAGGTTTAAGTTGTAGTATGGGCACGGTAAAAAACCTTTAAAAAAATGCATATGCCCATTATTCAAAAATTCATATTTTTTAAAATGTGTTGACCAAGTTTTACTTAATTATAAAATAAAAATACCAAAAGTTTCATCGAAAGTACTACTATAACTTAGTGTATGTGCCCATGCATTAAATTACCGGGTTTTTTATTAGCACAATGGAGAGTACTCTCTATTTTTTTCATTACCCATCACGCGCATGAACGTTAAAATATTGAAGTTAATCAAAATTAACGCAAAAAAAGTTTACATCAACATTGGTACTGTTTAACTAGCGTTAATTATTCTAATGTCAAATATTTATAGACAATGTAATTTATAAATGTGTTAGTCCGTACTAAAATTGCTCATTATTTTGTACAGACGTACAAAATAGGTGTGAGAAAATGGCGTCGAAAGGGAAAATTGAGTGCGTCGCACGGAAAAACGTACTCATATTTGATTGCAAGTCTTTAAAGACAAGAGAAAATTGCGAGAACGTGTTCTCAAATATTCAAGCGTCGAATGTGTGAACACAAACTTTCGTGGCTACCCTAAAAGCATGGGAAACAATATCGATTTCTTATCTCTAACAGCGATTCACGATGTACTTTCAACCTTTTTTTTTAAATATAGTAGATTATATCCGTACACTCCATCCGTACACGAAAAGTATACGAAATTAAAGAAAAGTTAAAAAAAAAACCTAAAAATAATGGATAATCGTAAAAAAATCAAAATTTTAACGAATGAAACTTTATGGTCTTTGGGTAATATTCCATTAAGCGGTTCTAGTAAATGTACGAACAAGTCTATTGACAGGTTTACTGAAAGTCCGATCTATTTCGTCGGGCTAATAACAAACCTTCCTCAATTATGATTGGCGCCACATAGGTTAGAGTCTAGATTATGAAAATCTTAAAAAATATACAAACGTAAAGCCTAAAGAAAATATATGTAGGACCGGAGGTAGTTTAAGATTCCTACATAAAGTTTGCGGCCAGATTTTGATTTTGAAAATAGAAATCAAAATTTAGAAACGGAATGGCAAAAAGATGTGGCAATCTTTGAAAGTCGCGGCAAACTTTGAATTTCGGTGGATATCAGATGAAGCGTGCGAGGATATTTTTTGCTTACTTGCATCCTGCGTCGCAAGTGGCACATGGCCTGTACGACGTGCAGGCCTGTGATCACTTGTTCAAAATGGATATTATTTTTTCTTTTTCACGTGAACCAATCGCACACGAAAGGTGGGAAGCAACTCTCCTCGCAAGGAGAGTTGCTTCACACTGGATGATGTGCGCGATTGCTTCACCGATCTTAAAAAGTGAAATATCCAACGGTCAGAAATTACGCCTACATCATTGGAGCATCCCGACAGTTTTCCAGTTAAGATGTTTTGACTGAAAAAAAAATGGTACGCTCTGTGTGGCGCTGTATGAAAATGTACGTCGTCCAATAACGAACCCCACTTTTTGTCTAATGGAATGTTACCCTTAGGGTCAAGTTCCATCAGTCAAAAAGTGGGGTAGTTCACAGAAATCCGCGCCTATTAGTACCAAACCGTACCACTTATTTTGTTTTTATGCACGAAACAACATTACAGAGAATCTTGCCAAATCATCGAAGGTTTGGGAGGTAACACTAACCGTTGGATTTTCTGTCGCGAGGCGTTCGCTTCATATTTCTCTGTAGCTGACAACTTTGCTGTAAGAGGTGGGTTGATAGCTATGGAAAAAAATGAATCGCGACACGTTGGACGATTGAGCTACGTGTCACGATGGAAAACCAACGAAAATTCACAAAAGTTGCACATGACACGTGCTTTTCAAAATAGAACCGAAAATAAAAATGTTATTTCGTAACGCTCTTTCGTCACGCTATTTTAGGTAACATTTGTTGGTCACACTGTTTCTGTCAAAAGACTTTCATTATGTTTGAAAACAGGAACCTTAAATAATGAGTTGGCGTAGAAGACAGGCGTATGGAAAAAGTATTAAAGTTATGTCGTATGATGACTTTGTACGCAAGTGAAGACTTGAAGTAAAATTTGTCGGTGGTAAAAATCTTGAGGATATTCAATATCGGATCGTAGCTTACGTGGTGTCAGTCAATTTAGAACACGTGGTTTACATACTCTTCGTGATTGATCATCGACTCAATCAACACGGCTAGTAGAGTTGGCTGTACGATTATAGAAACGACTGATGGAACTTGACCATAATTGTTCAAATCGTGCGATTTTTCAATTTTTCCGATTGAATCGTATAATTCGTGACTTTTGAACAAATCGCAAAAAAAACGCGATGTACTTTCCGTTCGGTAAACTGAATGGAAAATTTACGCGAAAAGTACAACATTTCTCGTAAAATGTACCTTTTTTACGGAAATCTACGGAATTCGAGGAAAAGATACGTCGTAGTTATTGGTACTTCTTGTCCAGTGAACCGCACAGAATTATCGCAGAAATTGTACGTCAGTTATCGAAAATGTACGGACATTTTCGAAAAGAGACGTTGGTAACGTCACACTATTTTTGCGCGGTAAGTTTGAAAATTGTACAGGCGTCTTCTTCAAATATTTTTGAAAGAAGACGCCATGGAATATTGCAAATATTTTCATAAAAATATGACATTGCGGACGTTCGAACCCGGATATGCGACATTTTGTGGCGTAGATTAAATTCGCATTCTCCGCTACACCGTGAATCGTTATTAGCTTTATGTACGCTATATCGGCACCCCAAAATTTTGACAGTGATACCTTAAATATAATAAATTACACTATTTAAGGACGTGGACCATAATCCGCCATGTCTCCTGGCACTAAATTAGAATGAATGACGCTAATTTTTTCTTTACACTAATAATTTCTATACGCTAATAACGATTCAAGGTGTACCAGTTGATGATGGAATTCCAATACCAATATGGAGTGTGACATTTATTTAAATATTTATGATATTTTAGCGCTCATTTAGCGGAAAACTTACAAACTGCGCTAATACGGAAAATGTACGAAAATGGTACAAACTGCGGTATATGTGAAATTTATTTTTGTTTACATGTACGGAATAGTACGGACGAAAATTCATTAACGATTTTTACGATTTTTTCAAAAGGTTCAATGCGTTTGTTACGTATAATTTGTCGCGATTAAATCGTTCGCACTAAACGCCGTGAACAACTATGCTTTTGCATAATATTAAAAACGTACGAAAAACAAAACAAAACAATAGTTTTATGTGCAACCAAAAAAAACCGACTTAATGGTGGAGGTTACGGTAGCGCGATTCGTCGTTCTGATACGGTCACATTGACAAATATTTGATAGATTGTGGATTTGACGAAAATTCAGTCAAGTCTCAACGGTCAAAATGAGAAGCGAATCTCAAATGAAAAGATTGTCTGTTATGAATCCTAAAACTGAAGAAAGGGTCAAACTTTAGAGATCTAAGCTGGCATGCGGTCGGTGTTGTCGTCCTGGAAACCATAAAAACAGAATCCGAAAATTCACTTTTTGGTCACTTTTCCGATTTGAGTAGAATCGGATCCGAATCCGATCCGATTGAAAAATCACGTAATCCGTACGGGTGACACATGTGCATAAATTCCTAAAACGGCAGCATGTAGCAAAGTTTCCACGGCAAGCGTATTGTACTCGCGAAGCGAAAGACGTCAGGATGGAAATGGGCCGAAAGACACCTCGGCCATTTTACGATAACGTGGTTCTATGTGAACGAAGTACAGTTTTTCCGGGTGACATCATGACACCAGCGAAACGGCGGACCCGGGCGTACGTTTCCTTCCCGTTAAAAGGACTTTGTCGGCGGTTTGTCACGCAGAATCTTTTACGGGGAAATCGCCTTCTTGACGAAGATCCTGTCGCTAAGCTTGTCGTATGTAATGATTAGCGAATAGCGAGATGTTTTATTTTGTTTATATTTATTTTGATATTTATATTTATTTTTTATTTTGATGGCGATTTACCCTAACTAACAAAATACGGACTTGTGGAATCCAAAAACTACACCGCGAATCGCTACTAGCGTTAATGTTTTTTTCGTCTCTTAAAACATATTTTCTCCGTACACACATATCGGATTGTGGATCTGACGGTAAATATTGAAAGGTAAGGTTCTCAGCTTCCAATTGGCGGTCTCAAATTGAAAATCGGACAAGTGTGTACGGAGAAAATATTTTTTTAGCGGTGAAATAATTCATGCGCAAATACTTTGCGATACACGGTGTAGAGACAATTCTTTCCTCTTGCCGTGGCGCACATTTTCGGGCAGATGAAAAAAACTGAAAGTCCATCTAAAAGCCGCTGGAACAGCTTCGACATATTTTTAGGGCTGCTTTTACCACACGTGGCAGGATAATACGGTATCGGCCATTTGCTGTTGTAAAAAAATATCTCAATTTTCCACACAAACACTATTTTGCTAAACTTTCCATCGCGTACCGTCAATTTTTTGAACCGGGCGTCAGGTTGTTTTCTGTTACGAATATGTACTTCAGCGTCTCATTCATGATTTGCCGTACAGAAAGGCCTTCCATTCGTTCTTTGATGTCCTTTTATGGATTCACAAAAAGTACAAAATTCATAAAAAAATATTCAGGCTGCTGTACTTTACCACGGAAACAAGTCCTCTACATGTGCTTCGTCCATATTCAAATGTTTACCTTTTTCCGGGAAGAATCACACTGCTTCAGTCCAATTGCTGTACGGCACGTTTAACATGTTTGAGAATACGCCACGTCTCATATTTGTCCTTCTTGTCATCAGAGTCTAGTCCAAAAATAGCCACGTTGCCTACCGTACCTTTTAGCTATTCAGTTTCGTACGATCTCACGAGTCCAGTACTCCAGTCAATGGACCGACATTCTCTAAGCATCGACAGGCTGTCGTTTTGGTTTTTTAACCTGTCATCTACATAGAATATCGCACCCCAATTTCTTCCAAAATTGTCTTCTTCCCACGCGTTTCCTACCAGCATAGACTGTTTTATATAACCAGCTCCGTCCGTACCTGTACGGTCGATTCCCTTTTGGAATTTTTCCGTGTACTATTTACCTCCCATTTTATCTCTTCCTAAACGACGTCCGCCGCAACTTGCAGTGCGTTGTACCTCCGAAATTTACGCCTAGCCTCTGATTGGCTCCGAAAAATCCGTCTGCAGGCTCGTAACCTTTCGTACGGTACGGCTTCCGTGCAAGTTGCCCATTTTTCCCGCCGACAAAATCGTGAAGTCCGCCAATGCCGCCGCCCGTTTGAGATTCTCCCGTATAGGTGTACCTTTTCAAAGTGGTCCTTTCGGTCTATGTAACCACTGAATGTACGACGCGTGTACTTTTTATAATTCTGTCACTAGCTGTCACGTCACGATTTGGCATCCTACTTCCCTATAAAGTATTTCTCATTCACAACCTTTCATACCATTCTTTTACCAAATCCAAACCCTGAAAACACAAAAAAAAAGCCCTACAAACTTCTTTACACTCTTATTTTTTTAATTTTTATTACCAATTTTAACTCCATTTTACCCCTTTTTTTTTTATTTCCTTTTTCAGATTTTTTTTTTTTTTTTTTTTGAATGGGATTAACGGGTACAAAAAAACCTTCTCTCACCTCTTCCGTCTCCTCCATGTCTTGGCTTTGGCCACCTCTCGCGAATAAGACAAACGTCGAAAAAGACAAAAATCCCTCTCTCTCTCGATCCCTCTCCTCCTCCTCCTACTCTTCCTCCATCACCTCCCCGCCAGCTGGCAGCTCCTCAGGGAAAGAATCTCTCGGGAGAGAGGTCTTAGCCGTAGGATTGGACAGCTGGCAGCAGGCGGCTCTGCCACGTGTCAGCAGGAGATTGTCGGGAGAGGAAGCTTCGGGGCCATGGCTCCCCCCCATTTCCCTCTCATTGGAGGAGAGAGAGGACGGAGAGGGAGAGGAGGGAGAGGAGGGGGAGGAGGGGGAGGAGGGGGAGGAGGGGGAGGAGGGGGAGGAGGAGGAGGAGGGAGAGGGAGGGGAGTTTTGGGAGTACGATAGTGAGTACGGAAGGGCGTACGACACGGGGTACGGAATGATGTACGGAACGGAGTACGGACAAGAGTGTAGCGATGAGGTGTGTGAATCAGGCGAAGAAATAACCGTTTTTAATTGTTTCCTTGTTTTTTTTGGCGTTTTTTTTGTTTTTTGGCGATTTTTTGTCCGGTTCCATTGTACGGTCATTTTTTGTACGGTCAGTTTCTGTTTTTTTTTTTTTCTTTCGACTCTTTGTCCTCTTTAACCGGTTTTTCCGTTACTGCTGACTGATTTAGTCGTTAAATCTGTTTCTCGTGCGTTTTGACCGTTTTTGTCTGTATCTGCGAACGTCTTGGTCGTTACATCTGTCGCTTTTCTGTCGTTATATATATTTTGTCGTTACATTCAATTTTGTCGTTTCGTTCGTTTTTCACTTTTTCTTACTAGCCTTCTCCAAAAATTTGAAACTGATCTTGTTTTGTACGGAATTGCTGTCCGATTTCAGGAATTCGTGACGTCACAATCCGACGAAGCGCAGATTTTCGACGATTTGCATTCGTTGTCGTATTCGGGATTCGACGAAGATTTCTTTCCTTTACCATCGCCCGTACAGCTGGCTCAAATTTCACTAAACGACAAAAGATTATCGTTCAAGAAATCGACGGTCCAAGATGCGACCAATCAGGAGACAGTTTCAGTTACTGTGGAAAAGAGCGATTTACAGTAAATAATTTAATACTGAATGGTTTACAGGAGAAATAAATAAGGTTTTTTTTTTTTTTTTTTTTTTTTTCAGAAAGTTTAACGTTTAAACATTTTAAACGATTAAACAGAGCACGCTTTAACCAGTAAAAACGTTTTTTTCGTTTTTTCTTGAGAAGGTAGAATAGTGTTTAGATCGAAATGGTTGAGAGTGAAGAGGAAGCCCTTTGAAATGGCCGAAAATAAAAAATAAAAAATAAAAAAATGGGGGGAGAGGGAGAGGGAGAGGGAGAGGGAGAGGGAGAGGGAGAGGGAGAGGGAGAGAGAGAGAGGTTAAGCAACAAGGGTGACCTGTTTTTGACAACCACTGAGAAATTTTAGTTAGTTTCACTTTTTTTTAGACAGATCCACTTCTGTTTTTATGTTTAAGACGACACTATTGTGTCAAAAGATCTTCAAAGATATTTCATATAGGGCAAAATGCCAGCTGTCATGCCAGATGTCAGCAGTGGAGGGAGAAAAGACTACTCAGGTTTTTTTTTGTTTTCTTTTTTTTCACTCATTGTTTAATATCCACCGCCAATTCTTTAAATTGTTCATTCTTTTTATCGCTATATTTTGGACTAATATTTTGATTAATGGTCGTTTTTTTTGTTTGTTTTTGTGTTTTGTGTCTTTTTTTTTCGGCTGCCTTTCGACTTTTCTTTTGTGTTTTTTTATCTTTTGTATCCTCCTTTTTTTTCAATTTCCTTTTTATTTTGCTCGTCTCAAGTTTATAATTTTCTTTCGGTTTTCAAAAACTAGTTGTTGGTTCATATCCTGACCTTTTTTTTGACTACGACATTATTTATTTATTTATTTACATTTTCCACTTTTTTTATTTGTTTTCTATGTTCCTTTCTTCTCCTTTGTATCGAAGTTGCTATGTTGCCGGTATTGACGATGATTGAATTTTTTTTTATGCCTTAAAATTTGTATGACAACATTACACCGTGAATCGCTTCTAGTGTAAAGAAATTATTACTGTAAATAAATTATTAGTGTAAAGAAACAATTAGTGTTATTAACTCTAATTTGGGTTCAAAGGCTTAATGCCAACAAAAAAATAACGCTAATTTACACATCTAACACTACACCATGTATCATAGTTCAAAAGTATGTGAAAGTAGGCCCATACAATATGCCTATTGTATGCAAAACATACAATATGACCTTAAGACCCATATTGTATCCAGACCTATTCGGACCAATTAAAACATTCGGACCAAAAATTGGACCAATTAAAACATTCGGACCAAAAAGTTTTATTTACACCGTCAGATTCGGACGATCGGACGGTCGCTGATCAAAGTAGCGATCTAAGAAGATCACATGAAAAGCCCATAACACAACTTACGATAAAGGCGCCAACCAAAGGCCTACCATAAAAACGCCTACTTTTGAACTATGCCATGTATCTCTATTACTGTTAACAATATTTTCGCCACTTAAAACATCTTTTCTCCGTACACACTTGTTTGATTTTTAATTTGAGACCGCCAATCGGAATCTAAGAATCTCGCCTTTCAATCGCAACTGTCAGATTCACAATCCGACATGTACGTACGAATAAAATATGTTTAAGTGGAAATAAAAACATTAACCCTAATGGCGATACACGGTTGTAGTTTACTACTGTAGTTTGGATACACATTCCCATGGTGTAGCAGCTACAGCCTGTGTTCACATTGTAGACGTTTGAATATATGAGAATAGGTTCGAGTGATTTTCCCCGGTCTTTATTTCTAGGAAGGAACCTTGAGCGAGCTTTCCCATGTTAACGCCACTCACTTTACCGTCTCGACGCCGTTATCTAACACTTTTTTTGTACGACTGTACGAAAAAACGAGCAGTTATAATACGGTATGACACATTTGGTACGCTACACTATTTAAAAACCGACCAAATTAGAGTCATTGACGCTAATTAAACCTTACCTATATTAACGTAAAGAAAAAAATAGAATGATTAATTCTATTTTAGGTTCGAGGGTCAAAATTTGGGGGCGCGAATATAGTGTTGTCAACACTATAGGCGATTCAGGGTGTACTTTGTAAGAGCTTTGTTTTTGACAACTTATAATTAGTATTGGGCTCTACCAGAAAAAGTACCAACGTTAACCGTTCGTATACATGAAAACAAAGGAAAAAAATACGACCAGAGGAATTGAAAAAAACTGAACAAGTTGGAGAAAGCAAACCTAATAGAGACAAAAAATAAATTCGAAAGGAACGAATGTACAGAGAGAAGGACGAACTAGCAAATTACACGGAAAAGTTGCGAGCAACAGAAAACGACAAAAAATGAACACACCCTAAAAATAAATAAAAAAACTATCCAATCAACCACCAATGAGCTAAAACCCTAAAAACAACCAAAAACCTCCCACACCCTGCGGAGCACGTTGAGAGAGATCTAGATTATGGCGAGAATGGTTTACCATCGCGATTTTTAATAAAGTCGGCCCATTTTTACAATTGTAGAAAGGAAAAAGAATGGAAGCTTCCACACTTTGTAAAGATACAGATAAACATGACGATTAAAGGACGCGAGAACAAGAAGGTGAGAACTCCTCAGGCCTCTCTCGTCGGAAACACCCAAACAACCACAAATCTCAGCCGCCATCAAATCAAAATCATCGATACTGTAGCTTCTCAAAGAACACGCATAGTCACGCGTGTTCCTCCTAGAGAAGTCACATGCGGTGACTGCAACATGTCTCACAGCATGAGCTACAACTGTAACAAAGGTAGGATTTTCGCTATTACAATGAAATGCTAAGTCTTTATTGCAAGAGTCTTTATTGTAAGAGTATTTGTTACAATGGTTCCAAATACAACAAGCACCACCGAGCAAACCAATACCGATGCGCCTCGAAGAATAAGTAAGTGAAACCTCACGACGAATAGAAAAGTCTTCTTCAGAAGCTTTAGTCAAAACGATGTCATCACGGACGATGTCGGTCCCTGAATCAACTCCCCTCTATGGGAACAATGAAGGAGCAAATGGACTCCATTGGTCTCAAGAACAGAGAGGAAGAGCAGACAAAGCCAACAGAGTGACAAAATGGATGACTCTTGTTTCGAGGCTTATTCTGAGCTAAATAGTGACAATCTTTTATCACACTCTAAAACCATGATACTTTCTTCTTCTCAGACATTTGCAATATTTACATCACTAAAGGTCAAATACACTTAAAGAAAAGAACGGCCTAGGCCAACACTGGATCACACCTACCAAAACCCTTCAAACAACCTGAAAACCCTAAAGAATCTAATGAAGTACACCGTGCACAACTGTTAGCACTGGATTTTTTTTGGCCAGTATTATTCACTCCTCTTTGAGCACACAATTATAATTCCCAGTCTTGCTGACCAACAGTTGTAAAGTAATAATCCTAACTTCCCTCTACGACGGGTACGATTGATAATCTGACAGGTAAAAAAATTAATGAAAACAAAAGAAAATAATTAACCTTAACCTATAAATACATGGTGTACACTGCTCGTCTATCTGTGTTAATACTCTTCTTATCCTCAAATGTTGTTCTGAAAATACAATAAATTTCCAGCCTGACATCTGAACATCTGAAGAAAACATTTTAACATTAGTAACGATACATTGTACAAATTCAGGATCCAATTTCAACGATTTTCCATACAACCAAGGTTTCATACAACGAGGTTCCATTCAAAAACGTTTCATTTGACAAAATCCTAATACTGGAGAAACATAGATCCTCGACTATGTACCGACTCCTTGCTCCCTCATTATTTCCATACCTTGGGTTTTTTTAGAGTTTCTAGGGTTTTAGGGTCCCTGCTCCCTCATTTTTTCCATGTTAGGCATATTTCAACATTGGGCGGCAAAATGGACACGAGCCACACGTTGAATTTTTACTACAAACTTTTTCACATCTTATTTTTACGCCACCAGAGACTTTTCCAGACTTTTCTTGACTTTTCTTGAACGACAACAGCCTTCCTCGGTAAAACCAACTATCTAAAATTCTCTCTTTTTTCAAATATAGACAGAGACATGAAGTTAAAAAGTGCCTCAATCTCGACAGGTACAAACGAAAAAAGAAAAAAAAAAAAAAAAAAACTAAATGAGATCTGCAACATTCATTGGCATCTCATCGATTTGTGTACTATAATACTG